>CM065658.1:20273630-20573630 GCA_033220385.1 Triplophysa yarkandensis
CCTCTCTCTGTCTCTCTATGTCTCTCTCTGTCTCTCTATGTCTCTCTCTGTCTCTGTCTCTCTCTGTCTCTCTCTGTCTCTCTCTGTCTCTCTCTGTCTCTCTCTCTCTCTCTCTCTCTCTCTCTCTGGTCTCTCTCTCTCTGGTCTCTCTCTCTCTCTCTCTCTGGTCTCTCTCTCTCTCTCTCTCTCTCTCTCTCTCTCTCTCTCTCTCTCTCTCTCTCTCTCTCTCTGGTCTCTCTGTCTCTGGTCTCTCTGTCTCTGGTCTCTCTGTCTCTGGTCTCTCTGTCTCTGGTGACATAATTCTACTTACACTACCTTTAAATACAGTGTACTGTCATGTGTTCTCTCTCTCTCTCTCTCTCCTCTCTCTCTCTCTCTCTCTCTCTCTCATAATTAAACCTCAAAACATATCGAGCTCTCCTGCTGCATGTAATCAAATTCATACATTTTATACTTCTTACCAAACTGCAGTGCATTAGGTAAGTGTTTCTTCCACCACCATCTGTTGAATCGAACCTTAATGGCATGTGTTACTTCCATTAGTTTTTTGATCATATTTCAATTAGTCATATTCACAGTGTGTTCTGTCGACTTAGACTCATTCACAGGAAAAGAATTTAGACAGAAAGTGAGCGAGTTAAAGTTTGTCCTGCAGGCGTCTCATAGATCTTATAAAGTGAAGCATTACGCTGCTGTCACATTTACATGTTTTGCTGATGCCAATGGGATCTTTTGTAAAGCTTGGCTTTCGATTCGAGACCTTGACTGGCATAAAAGAATGACTCAAGGAGTGAACAAAAGTAAACCAGTGTCAGCAAAGACTTCTGAATGTTGTCATCAACTGAATGTTTTTAAGTCAAACTGATGAGTCAGATCTACGCCCTGAGTTTGGATAAAATAATCCTCTTTACACTGCTAATGTGAATGACTACAGCATCTATGCATGAAAACAAATAATAGTTTATAGAAAATGCAATTACTTTACAATTACAATCCTGCTTTATAATCATAATTGAAACATTGCTCTCTCGCTCCCTCGCTCTCTCTCGCTCTCTCTCGCTCTCTCTCGCTCTCTCTCGCTCTCTCGCTCTCTCTCGCTCTCTCTCGCTCTCTCGCTCTCTCTCGCTCTCTCTCGCTCTCTCGCTCTCTCTCGCTCTCTCTCGCTCTCTCTCGCTCTCTCGCTCTCTCGCTCTCTCGCTCTCTCGCTCTCTCGCTCTCTCGCTCTCTCGCTCTCTCGCTCTCTCTCTCCTCTCCTCTCTCTCTCTCTCTCTCTCTCTCCTCTCTCTCTCTCTCTCTCTCTCTCGTCTCTCTCTCTCTCTCTCTCTCTCTCTCACCATGTAAAGAGTTGAAACAACAAAATTTTGTAAAAAAAATGTATATTTCAAAACATTGAGGAAACATTTTACTGTAGAATGTCTTTACTACGAATGTTTAATTATTTTATCTCTTTTTATCAAGTATTAATGAAGGAAATAGATGAAGACACAAGATCCCTGGCTTTAGTCACACATCTTGAGCATTCAAAAATCTTATATCTTGTAATATTTACAAATAATGCTAAAATGAATGCTAGAAATGTTTACAAAAATGACACATGACTCTAATGTTATAACTAATTAAAAATAATTTTTTGGGGCTAAGATGCTGTGCCTAAGACTTTTGCACACAACTTCATCTCATTTATGGTAATTCCTCCAAAGGAATCCTACTGACCATAAGTAACTTTGCAACTCTACCCTAACCTCAATCTAACAGGCTACTAATACTCTCATGAGAGTAAGTTTACATTAAGTTAGTTAAAGCCAATAAAAATGTAAAAAAATTGGACTATCCAAATAAAGTGTAACCAAAAGTCGTGCCACTCAAACCTCCAAAAATTATAAACATTACCTTTTTATCTAGAATGACTCGCATCTCGAAATCCTGTAAAGCCTCTCAATAACGTTCCACACTTTTATTGTTTCTGTAGTGAAAGACCTGGCACTAAATTTATAGTATTTCTAAATTAATGTGCAACTCCATTTATGCATCTGACACACAATTAAACCTGTGGACAAAAACCAAAACAACCACTTTGGGTAAATTTCCCTTTGAATCTCCCAAATGTTCATTTATTCTGTGACTGCTCTCTCAATTAATCCATTTGTCAGGTTTCACGTGATGATATAATTGGAGTCTTTTATCTGGCTGGATAGTCTGCGGGTTTATGCAACCCTGGTCTATAGGGCTTCATAAAGGCGAGAGAATGAAGGATTTCAGGCAAAAGTGTTAAATAATGCATCCTCCCAATATCTGGAGGACTCTTCCGCACATTTGTTATCTCATTCCATTGACTCTAGTGAGACGGTTCGAGAAAGCTATCAATTTCTGGACTCTCCCCATTACGGGTGTAAATACTGAGATAACACTTGACCTTAACTTCCAGAAAAATCTCACTTGTCTGTTTTACCCGTCACTGTGTTCAGAAAAATCTCATTTGTGCGGTAATGGCTCTTCGTGCGAGTGCCGACAGATCGAGTCGACCTTCTCTCTTCCGGCACGATGGCGAGCTTTTAGCATCTCTGCTTGTTAATCAGCCAATGGGGCTCTGAGTCATGATGCTGGCATTAATGCACGGGCAGACTCTCAGTGCCAACAATACCACTCTCCAAACCCCCATTCTCTCCATTCATATTAAAAGCTTCGCTTTATGAGAACGGGCAAAGCTCGAGGTCACAAAGATGCGCATTAATGGAACGTGCTTCCATCACAAAAATGAAAGATTCTTGCCGAATTTCGGGCCGAGTTTTTGGCCCGCCGTTCTGTCCGGCTTTACGATTTGAAAAGGCCAAGCTGCACATCATACGAGCTTAATATTAGAACTATCGGACCATTTCAAATCCTCTGGACTCTGATTGGTCGGAGCAGGAGACCGGGAAAGAAAGTGCAGGAAAGTTTAAGCGGCCAAATTAAATGTGATGAGTCAGGGTAGCGGCGGCCAAAAATCCATCACTGAATGCCATTACCTGAAGTCAACTGTAAAATGAATGTCAAACGGTGGAACTATGAGAGGAATAGAGGAAAAGATACAGTAGCGCTTTTGATGTGAAAAGAGCAACTATCGGGTTTGAAACAAGACAAGACGAGTCCTTCAAGTTAATTTTTCTGTTTATGGATGGGTTCGATGTGCGTGTTTAAAAATGCAAAACTAACATACACAGAGATGCACTGTAAATTTAAATAAATGTATGTAACTTTTAATATGGATGCTATTATTCATTAGACTGCCCTGGTACATATTTCAATTACAAAAATTAATTTTGAATAAATGTATCATTATTTTGTTAGAATTTTTGTTGCAAAACTCCTAAAAAGGTATCGTTGTAAAACAATCCAGCTTCAAATTAAACATTATAAAATTAATAATAGTAATAAAAAAATAGAAATAAAATTAATCAAAGTAACATGACGTGATGTGTATTAAAAAGAATGATAAAAATATATTTCACATCATTAAAACTCTGAATAACGTTGCCTTGAGGTGGATCCGAGGAAGCTGCGAGTGAGACGTGATGATTAAGAATTATTAAGAAAAGGCACTCATTCAAGTTATGAACAAAACACAAAAGCAACCAAGTCAAAACAAACCACCTATAATACCCGCAAGCCCTGCAGTTTTTCTGTAAATACACCTACATCAATTTTACATAACCTATGATTCATTTATTTATGGAATCAGATAAATAACTTTCACACTTGGTTTTTTGAACTTCTTAAGAACAGCTGTTGTGGGACCGCATCCAACATTCATGCGACACCAACTCTCACTTTATACATTTCTCATATAGAACGCTCGAAGGGTTTTTAGCAAACTTTTAATTTAACATCTTTTGCTTGACTCGCTTTGATTTTTACTTCATCATTCATTTTAATCTCTCATCTGGAACATAAAGTAATTTGATTTTAACGTCTGAAACTGGCTTTCATTTGCTAGAGCATTCCGGTGTACATTGACTTTTAATCTATCATTTCATCCGATTGCTTTTCAGGTATCTTTAATTAAATGCTTATCACTGTTTTGCATTAGTTAACTACACTGGGAGATAAAGGATCAACAGTGACTGCTATTACAATTTGCCATTTGACGAAATAATAAGAGAGCAAACGAATTGCACAAGATCAGACAATTTCCTCCATACTGCAGAATATAATAGACTTAGACTTTTATCTCACCTTGTATCTACAGAACGCATCTTGTGTTTGGCTCTAGATTGTATTATGCAGAACAACACAATCTTTAGGGGACGAAGGACTAGTATGTTCCTATATAGAAGTGTCCTACAGCTGTGTGGTAATGAACTCAAGGCCTTGAGATATAACCTTTGGAGAGATTTCCTGGACTTTTTGGTGAATCTTAAGAGGTCTAGAAAAGCTTTCAGAGGAGTTTATGAAGTCTGTGAGTCAAGTTTTATTATCGACAGCAGACACTCCAATCCCGCATGACAAGTTTTACCGATCATATCAAATAAGGAGTTTTTGAGAGTTGAAGCTTAGAACCCAATTATAATGGTGCTCATAGGAAGGGGGCGTGTTCCTCACCTCTTGATTTTGCTCGTGGCTCCTGCTGACCTCTGGATCTCTCACGGATGCAGATTTTGGCTGATTTGATTGGAGGACCCATCGTTTGCTGGCACCAGTGTTCTGATTGGTGGCTGTCAATCAAAGCAAATTCATATTTTTAGAACTACAATTCCAAGTGGTAACACAAATTGTGCAACGGACTAGCACTGACAATATTTTCAATCATTTAAAATAATCTAAAAAGTATTTACATCCTATACAGTTGATGCATCAAAGACATATACCACAATGTAAAAGAGAACACATCTCCTTTAACAACACAAGGCTTCTGAAAACTATACAAATTGATGGACACACATCTCTTCTGCCTCGCTGGGTTTAGTCTGTAGAGCTCTTGACTCTCGAGTTGCTTAAGAGCTTTCATCTGACCTCTTGTACACAATTAAATAAATCTCATGTTCAGATGCACAGTCATTCTCTGGCACATATGAATTCTACTTCATTTATTTACTAAGCCTAGTCTTATGCATCAATTGTTGTGGTTCAAAAAAAAGTTTTCTGTTAAATGTATTTGCATTTTGTTTATCTTCATCTATGGAGCAAAAAGAGATATCATAATATTTCCCTTGATTCATAAAAGACAGCCACTCAAACATCAATCAGTGTTACAATCTTGTCAAGCATGTAAATCAATTAATGACATTCACATCACTTGTTAATAAGCTGGAATTTTATATTTTGTTATAGTTTGTTAGGTTTTGCTCAGTTGTCAATAAAAATTTACTCATTTAAAGCCCATATAAAATTTCATGATCCTTAATTTTAATATTTTAATTTGTACACGTCGCAGTACGCATGTTGTTTGAATCCATACATAAATATCATGTTACACTGAATGACAATGTAACATTATTTCAATCGAATTTTGAGAATGTATCGTAATTTTTTGTTAAAGTCATTTTATGTTTACTTATTATTTTTGACTCACACACACTTATTAGAGCTAGTAGGGCAATAGGCATCAAGTTTGCAGGTGGGTTGCACATAAATGTGTGTGAGAAAATAATAAAGCACATACAATAACATTGCAACAATCTTATAAATGTTATATCAGGTTTTGAAAATCTTAGGCCCACTTAAACAAATTCCTTAGACCACAGATGTGCATGAAATGGTTTTCTATACATACACATTGATTCTCCTGTCCCCTAACAAACAGATTCGACCGAGAAAACACTATGTACAGAATAGAACATAAAACATTTATTTCATGGAAAACTGGATTTTATGAAATGGATTCACGACTATATGATGGCATCCATCCCATTCACAAATTTAAAATACAGTATACATCAATACATTTGTTCTTAACATGTTTACTCGCCGTTACTGAAGTGTAAACATCCTGAGATGACAGCTTTGATTCTGGTTTAGATATCTGATATGACAGGAGGACGGCCTAATAACACAGTTCTTTAGTTTGAGAACGCTTGATTGATTCATTTGTCATAACTGGTAGTCAACAGCCTCCTTCAAGCTTAGTGTTTAGTATATTTTAACATGCGCTCCTCTCAAGGAAATGCAGAAAAGTAATTACACCGTCAGTGCTGAAATATGAGAAACATTAAAAAGTTTGCAATCATTACAGGTTTTATCTCAGAGGTTCAGTCGGGTGCTCAGCGCTCAGTGTTGGAGCTCAGGTTCTTCTCTAAGGCCAGGAAATCACAGATGATTGAAAATGATTCATCATTCCTGCTAAATCTGAGATCAGGCCTGTGGTTGTTTTGTGAAATGAGTATTTGATTTTCTTTCTTTTATTATTCCCCCTTTCCGTTTAGCTGTAGATGGGTAACTGAGCTGTAAATTGGTGGAATAAATTATAGAAATTACTTGCGTGAACGGAAATGTGTTTTCTTGAAAAATGGAGCCAGGTGGAATCCTTCCAATATTTCCAGCAGAGAATGTATTTTGCTTTTTAAAGCTTTTTTGGGTTCGGATCTGCCTCTGCTTGGATGGATTAAAAACGCTGTTTATTAAAGTCAATTTCTTCGGCAAAAAACACGTTTTCCAGATATACTTTCGCATTTTTCACTATTTGGAGCTTCAGGAGAAACCGCCGAACGTGACAAAGAATTTAGATGTAATCACCTTTCTTCAGAGACAAATCAATACAAGTTATTAAAATTCAGTCGAGTTTTTACGTTATGAAACCCAAGCATATTTATTCAGTGTGAAAGCTATTTGTGAGAATTATTGAAGGGAAGTGTAAAACTAATGTTTCCTTTGCCGTATTAAACAAGATACGATCTAAGACATCACAAGATGGATACAATGACCTACACAACTGTATGTCATATTCAAGGTCAGAATAGGACTTGGTTTAGAAATGTCTTTTTGAAAACTTGTTGGTCAGATGACACTTTAGAATACTGCCAGCAGTGTCTTTGTTAACACAATGATAAGGTGTGTGGCCCCTTTTTAAATGGTTCTGTTGAAAACCTGCCATGCTGGCAGCTTCAGCCAATCCCAAGTGCCCACGGGCACAAAGCGTCGTATTGTTTTTCATCCAGCATTTATTCGGTTTTAAAAAGAACCGGTGCAACAATTTCAGTGCCAGGTATTGTATGTCTCCTTCACTATATCCCTGTTTCTTCACAAGATGTATCCGGACCTTTGAAGAGCATGTTAGACTGTTGCTCTTCTTATTGTGTAGGAGTTATAGTAGTAAATATTTTTGTAAATAATTTTGTGACACGGTCCAAAACGAACATTTGCCGAATGGGCTAATTGCGAGTAATGATTGGCTTACAAAAATGTAGATTGTCTCCATGTTATAGAAGCAAAGAGTATTTTGGGGGGTAAAGTATCCCTACTGTGATCTGAGACAAAAACTTTGTTTGTGTCAGAACAATAAAGTCTGTACTTACATTCTTCAAAATATCTGACATGTAAAGAATGTCATTTGACATTCGTAATTGAAGGATTCAAGAAAATCATCTCTTGTCCAGTATTATTTACTATAATCTCTGATAGCACTTTATGATAGACACCATCGCTTCACAGATGAATCATCTTCTGATATCTGCGCATAATTTATTTTACATAACTGCTGGCAAATATACTGTGTGGATAGTGAGTGGGTCGGCTTGTGTAGATATTTTTATATCTTAGGGACCAAGACCAGAACAAACATTACTCGATTATATGTGTTCATAAAAGAGATTTTATTACCCTTCGCAGCACATTTGAATCAATGGTGGTTTTCAGCTGGACTGAAAACAGGCTAAACAGCCAGTGGCTGTGCTTTTGATGCAACTGATCTATAACATTACCATCTCGACCGCCTCATCACATGAACTGGCACAGGCTATTTCTCTTCATACTAGGCTGGAATATTACAAAACATTATATTGGGTTGTATCTAAATTCACACAGTAATGCACAGTACGTTTTTCAGCCTAATGCAAATAATACCATTACAAATATTTACAAAGCAAATTAAAATGACAGTCCAGCCAAAAATTAAGATTGTGTCACGAATTAAGTGTAGCAAACCTGTATCAATTTCGTTGTCTGTTAAACAGAAATAAGATATTTGGATGAATGTCAACAACTGACAATTGTAGGGCATGACAGACTTATCTTATATAATGTTTTATTTACGTGTGGTTAAATACAAAAGGAAATATTTGAATGGATTTAGAAAATCAAAGTATGGTACTCAAAACTGAAAATTATTTTATAATTTTTATCATATTAAGATCTTGATTTGGGTATATTTGATAAAAAAACGTATTTTGAAATCTTTAAAAATAGTATAATTTGATTGTCTGTTAAGCACAAATAAGATATTTGGAAGAATGTCAACAACAATTTGTAGGGCACAACTGACTAACATAATAATATTTGGATACTAAAGAAAATATTTGAAATGATATAGGAAATCAAAGTATGGTACACAAAACTGATTTTTTTTAAATAATTGTCAATAATATCTCGATTTGGGTACATTTCATTAAAAAATCTTATCTTAAAAAATATCATTTGATTGTAGACTTTTCAAATCTTAAATGTGAGATTTATGCATACCAAGCTTCAATTTGATTTCCCGCAAATACACATCAATCTTACCAAGAAATAAATGTTTAGTTGTAGAGATCAAATCTGTGGTTTTTCTTCTTGAATTGTGATTAGTGTGCGGGTTGTGTGGCTTCTCTTTAATGTCACGCCTGCTAACACTAAATCTTTAGTATAGATGTGGATGATTGTTACTTGTGTGTGGGCTCTTACACGAGGATTAACTCTCCATCAAGATGATAAATGCATGTTGGTGCTTCCTGAATCTCTCTTTTGTGCTCATCATCTATGCAGCTCATGGTCCTGCGTTCTATCAGCATGTTTCCTCACTTCAGAGAGAGAAATTGCGTTTCATTAAAGATTGATGAGATTAAAAACCAAAGACAACTGTCTCACATGGTGTGTTTATGTACCATTTGTGCAGTTCTTTGTCGTGTGTGTGTGTGTGTGTGTGCTTGTGTTTGTGTGTATCAAATAAGGGATTAAATGTTATTTATTTTTAGCTTCTTCACAAGTATAATGAAGATATGAAGACCTCTCCACCCATGACGAATAATACTGGACTAGATGGATGTGTTTTAATCAGTAAGTCTGCTTATTATTCTGAATAAAGCCTGCACCAGTCTGTAGGTCATTTACTTTTAAAAATACAATGATCAATAAAAAGACTTACTTTTTTTACTGAAAACTTCTTCATGATATTTAGTTGATGCTCTTATCATATTGGGTACATTTTATCACTATTTGTGACCTTGGCTTCACTTGTAGGCCACACGACTAGTTAACATTTTATTGAATGCATATTGTTTGCACATTTTAGGATAATAATAATCTATCAACGTTACGAAATAAAACAAACGGACCTATGGGAATTATGTTATAACGACACTTAACATGATCAAATATAACGTTTTGAAATTTTTTAAGACACCTTTAAACTAAAATTTTCAGAAATGTTTTCTTTTTAGACAAATTTTAAATCATCTTGAAGTTTTTATAATTCCTTGTTTTATTTGTTGTGATTCATTTTCTAAAGCAGCTTCCTAAGGTCTTACCCTGAGAGGCTTTTTAAAGCATTTTAAAGGAGTTTCTGTGTGTTCTGCGCTCTTAACGGCTGTTCCTTCTTTAATATTCAGTCAAAGATAACCGTTTCAAAAATATTGTTCTAAAATAAAATGGAAGTTCAGTCATGAAAAACCATGTATGTTTCTACATTTTTCTATTTTTTCTATTGTATTTTAACTACTTTAAGCCATGTAGACGTAAACCTTCAGATTAAATGTTTTTAAAAATAATGAGAGTGTTTCAAAACCTTAGACTTGTAGTGTACAATTCCAAGATCTCTTTATTCAACGAGCAAAAGTTTTGTATCTTCGCAAACTGTTATAGAGAAGGAATACATAAAGAATTATAAATATTCTTTATTTGTTTGTAAAAATAGTTTTTTTCTTTTAAAAAACTTCTCAAAATGATGCCTGTAAAAACACAAAGCTCATTAAAAGGCTTCGATCCAGCCTTGCTGTCGTACTGAGCGTTATTTATGGAGATTGTCATATGGCTGAAATGCCTATATGTCTGCTGTCCCATACATTTTTTTGTTACAAGTTTAGTGTTTAAACTGTGTGCGATTCGTCCATGCTGACTGTCTCTGGCATAGAATTTGCATATCGTGTTCTGTTCATTATGAGACAGTTAGGAGTTTTATTGACTGTTGCTTCATTGATTATTTGTCTGACTTTTCACCAGGTGGCTTCTGATAACCAAATACACAGAATCTCTATTAGCGCCTCATTATCAGACAGTAGGCCAGGATCTTGTTAGCTTGTTTGTTATGCTTTTTGCGCACAGAAGGGAGAAATGGCTAATTTTCGGATAGTTGCGGAGGAAATTAATCATCTTCACCCCGGGCCGGCGGTCGTTTGTTTCCGTCAGGAAATCTTTACTGTAAACAGAAGAGCTCCTCTGAGCCTCCAATTAGGCCACACAATGGCCAGCGTGTCGACATGGACGGCAGTCGGATTAATCCGGTATGCAACAAATAATTAACATGTTTAATTTATTCCTGTAACTGTGGACATGTTTGTGCCACAAAATGAGTTTGTGTGACTTGAAGAGATCGGCATGGGAGTTACACAGACTAATGGAGCGGCATAAGAAGTTCGCTTCTTGTTGGCCTTCGTTTGCATAAAAATAAAATGGTATTTCCAGGGTATCATGGGGGAAGTATTCGATTGGTGAAGTTAAATAACATATTTACTGAGCATTTCTTTAATTTAACAATGACAAAAGGTTCACCCAAAAAATCTGTAGTCGTTTATTCTTGTCATTTCCAACCGACATGACTTTTTCTTTTGCAGAACACAAAGCAGGTATTTTGAAGTAGGTTGATGTTCATTAGCAATAGTACCCGCTCACTTCAAATCTTATGGACACAATATTATGACTGTTTTCAAAATACATTATTTTGTGATCTGCATAAGAATTAAGTTTTACAGGTATGGAATGACAAAAAGTTTAGCAAATGCTTTTTGGGTGAACTGTGTTAACCCCCCAAAAATTGTTCATACCCCTATGCCCTCCCACATTTACATATCACATTTATTCTTTCTTCTTCTGAACCTAAACAGAGCTTCTTCATCATACAACTTGCAATGTACATTTATTATCCAGGTCCCCGAAAGTGCAAAATGTAGGTCCTCCCGTTGGTTAATAAAAGAAATATGTATATAAAATAGTTTTACTTATGATAACATACATTTATATATATTTTTTAATATAAGGGGTTTTCAAAACAATACGATTATTTTTATATTTTACGCTTGGAAAAACTGAAACCAAAACATACAGTGCTTGTATGCTAAATTTGAACATTGCAACATTGAGGAAATATGCCAAATATAGAAGATGTTACAATAGAAAATGTAATATATTTAATTATATTAAAGTGAATTGTTTTTTTTGTCTATGGGAATGCAAGGAATTCTATTGGTGGGATTTTAAATGCTTTTGGATTTACTGGAAATTTAATAGAAAGTGCTGATGGTTCTCATGCGGAAACCACTTGAATTTTGTGATGGTTTCTCAAGGGTATTTTCAGCAGGGACATCTAAGATGAAGCTGAGAGAATGAAGTCCTTTTTCATTTTTGTTTGACCTTCTCCTGTAAATGTTAGGTTCACTTTCTAACTTTTCCATATTTGCATTTTTAAACATTGTCATTCACCTCATTCTAAGTGTGTACTCAGACTGTATTCATCTTCCATCAGAGCGGGTCTCTCATGTTTACACGTTGTGCTTATAGCTCCAATCAAACAATTATCTATAAGACATTGGCTTTATATAATACCTGTTAGGACCTGTCAGACTTCTGACAAGGTAAAAATTATGGCCTGCGTTTCTGGGAAGGACCCTGAAAACAGCAGTCTCTTATTAACTGGCTCTTTTTTTGACTTGGCAGCCGTTTGAATAAAAACAAATAGAAAGTGACAGCCGGAGGACGTGCAGGTGCTGCCGGCGATTTCATTTACTCACAACAGTCGGTCATCACTAAAAACTGCCCATCGACAGATTTGATCAAACCTGACGCTCTGTAAATAAATAGATTATACTGATGAGAAATTACGTGTTATGAAGACAAACGAGTTGCAGTTCTGTGCTTAAATTTGACAGATATGTAGATATTTTACAGTGTCTCCAAAACCTTCATCCATCATCAAGACCTGTGATAAAGACACCCTCCAAAAACATAAAAATATTTGCTGAGCCAAAAAACATTCCGCTTGTATGTCCACAAAGCTTTATATGATAGAAGAATCTTTCCCTCGAATGCAGAAAGTAACTTAGGTTTGTGTGATGTCTGATGTGGTGTATTGTTGTCGTGCTTCAGCTTCACTGATGGGAGTATTGGGGTTAAAGGTCAGACGCGGCTGCCGGGACAGAATCAGATTCATGTGAGCTTCACAGCGAGTCTGGATGAAGCTTCAGACAGTAGCTTGCCAGAAGTAAATAAAATCACACTTTAAAGAGTTTTCTGATGTCTTGTAAGAATAAACCGTGTGCCAGATTTCCTTTTAAGGACAGAGATTTGCCAAATATTAACCACACAGCCACCACAAACACCCCAGTGTCACGTTTTGTGAGACCTTGACCAATACTTTGCTAAAATATTGGTCTAACGCAAACCTTTGAGTGTGAAATCATATTCCTATATATTACCCTCAAATAAAAGTGCTTCTTGATGCCACAGAAATCCACTTTTGTCTAAATGGTTTAACATCTGAATTATAAGATACAAATAAAATGACAGAATTTTTCGGGGAACCAAAAGTGTTGTGTTTATTTTTTTAATGGTTATTTAAATGGTTATTTTATTTTTTATTTATCACTGTGATGTACCTTAGAGCGCCTTTATTTTTTATATTTTACTTTTCTGTTTAATAAAGAGGAAAGCAAACGGTATTGTTTTATAATCGGATTCATTTACAGTTTTCTAAATTATTTATTAATGATTTATTTATTTTGCATTTTGTATTTATTTTAATTGTTAAACATTTTCGGCCATATTTGAACCCACGACTGTTGTTTGATGATGTTTTTTACTCTCTGTGTTGAAGTATTTCAAGAAAATATGTACTTTTTTCATTCTAGCACTCCCAAATTGTGTGTTTCCTTCAATATCTGAGAATCTGCAAGTGTAAGTTGTGTTCTATGGTGGCATGGCGAAGTTAAGATAAAATAATAATACACTAATCTGTATTAATAATATTCAAACGAGAAATTATATTTTCTTAACCGAAGCAGCTCGTTAGTTTTCTATATTTTTTACATATCTGTCAACTTTTCATATGCAAGCGCTGACACAATCCTCATATAATGTAAACGTCTTCTTCAGAATGCAATGTGCTAGAATTCAACATGGTGAAATACTCACTTCCAGCATTTACCTGTATGCACTTACAGAATATGATTTTCAATGTAATGGATAAAAATCCAAAGTCCAAAGTGCATTTGTGTAAGAAATTTAATTTCAAATCGGAAATCAAAAAGAGCAATAAAAAAAATGTAAAATAACCCGACTGCCCGCTATACCAAGTGACGACTAGTGTTGTATATTATTACAGATCTCAAGATATCAGTTGTGTTGTCTCACCTCCTTCCTTTCTCTCTCACCACCATCCTGTACCTTTATCTATGCAACACAGTCGAACTTCATTCAAACTGAGTTTTCGTCATCTCCCTGCACTAATGTATAACTTTGGCATCTGAACTTTTCATATTTGTTATCACCGAAGAGAAAAGTGCAAAGCCGAAGATCTCAGCCTGCAGCAGTTAAACTTTGCTGACTTCATATAAATCCTTACAAATGAGAGGGGTAATTGCTTTGAAATGCCCTTTTCCAAAGCGTCCCTCATTACTTCTGCTGTGTGATCTACAGTGCTCTACAGTGCCAGGTTTTTAAATACGGAGCAATGGCGGAGCTCTTAAGTAGTCGCGAATGATGCTTACTGCTGCATCCGGGGTTAAAGATGCTGTGTGAAGTACGGCGGTTTAATAAAAACACTTACTGTAATAGGCTGAAGCGTTTAAGCCTAATAGACCTGTTTTATTGTTCATTAAAGAAAGACCGGAGTCGTCATTTCAGATCTGACTGTGTTTCTTCTCTCTGGTGACACATTTAAGAGCTTTGAGGATTCTTGCAGACGTCTCTTTGCTTCAGAGCGAGCATGTTGGAAATATTCTATTAAGAGACCCAACAGCTTTTGCAACAAGGCACTTTCTTTAAGTATGACATGTTTAACTCACACAACTGAAACTAGTTCTGATGGCTAACATTGCAGATAAAATTATGAATAATTTCCAATAGAGAAATCCACAGAGACCATTAAAGTTTTCATAATTATAACAGTTGCCTTTTTAATCATAACATCAAAGGATAGTTCACCCAAAAATGAGAATTCTGTCATTATGTTTTCAACCTCTTGTGATTAAACCTTTTTGACTTTTTTCCAGAACAAAAATAAGATATTTTGAAGTATGTCCCCATTGATTTACATTGGTTTTGTGTCTATATCTTGGAATAGAATGGGAAGCAACATTTTTGGTTTCCAACATTTTATAAAATATCTTTTTGCGTATTTGTAGAATAAAGGAAGGAATGTCGTGAGGGTGAGTAAATGATGACAGAATTTTAGTTTTTGAGGGAGCTATCACATTAGCATTCCCACTGCCAAAACTTACAAATACATTTATGAATATTTGTCTGTTTAGTAATAAAACTAACATCTCATGTCATGTTACACCTCTGTGACTTTCATTCTTCTGCAGAACACAAAAGAAGATATTTTGGAGAATGTTTTTGAAGAATTGACTTGCATTGGTTTTGTGTCTGTATAATAGAATTGAATGGGCAGCAATAATTTTTGGTTTACAAGAGTTTTCTAAATATTTTCGTGCTGTGTCGAAGATAGGAAGTCATACTTGTTTGAAAGAACAAGAGGATGAATCGATGATGATCACTTTAAACCATTAGAATTTGTGTCATCCAAGCACTTCAACCTCAGTTAAACATTGCAACAAGAGATACAAGAGCAATCCTGGCATCAATTGTGTTGCACAACATCATTGCAAAATGTTCTGGTTTTATTTTAGCGTGCACATATTTCCCGTCCCTGTAAACCAATGCTGACATTTATAGACTCGCACTACACAACCGTCGAATTACGATTATCATCCGATATCTGTCAAGTCGTCTCTTTACCCTGATTCATCATTATCACATCATTCATATTCATCCGTTCTTTCCGTGTTTAAGTATGATGCATTGGGATGAAAAATCTGTATATTAGATTTCCACACAACAGTTTATTTGATGACGTCGAGAGCCAAGATTATTTACTCGGGGCGAATACGTTTATTACGAACATTGATCATAAAAGCCACGCTCAAGCGTAATCCCAAATGTGCACGTGCTGATGGTGTTATAATCTGTAATGGCAGACGGTGAGCTCCGGGGTATCCAGATTAAAGCTCCGATGGCCTCTGGAAGTTACCATAAGTGACTTGTTTAATGAAAGTATTGGGCTAGAGGCGACGGTGACATTGATTTCAGTGGAGGGAAACGGAGGAGGCGGCACGCTGAGCTCTGCTGTGAAGACTAAGTGGCAGTCGAGGGAACACGAGAGCGAATTTACCGGCCTGCTTTAACAGCTCACCTTGTGTTGAAACATCAAGGACGAGCACACATGCTTTGTGTATGCCGGGTTTGAGAGCGGCACAGGGCAAGTCAACAGCAGGGAAGGGAATTCTAGAGTCTACTGAAATTGTTTCCAATGGCATAAAGTAGTACACCTCATGAGATTGTGTTTGAACAGGAGGGTGAAAATTGCAAAAAAAGGACTGAAGGGATAGCTCACCATAAAATGAAAACCCTGAATGGCTTACTTTGGTTTGCTAAACACAAATTAAGATATTTAGATGAATGTTGGTAAACAAGAGCATTGGTGCCTATTGACTTCTGTATGAACACAAAACCAATGCAAGTCAATATGTACCGCTGGTTTTCTGTTACCAAAATTCCATAGAGTCATCTAAAATATATCTTATTATATTAAGGCCGGACGCGTGCGAGCAGAGCCATCGGAGGGCAGCGTGACAGAACAGTCCAGACCGCATGGGGAAAAAATAAATAAATAAATGAAAAGTATATTTTAAATAAATGTTTTCTAAATCTAGGCAGCACTTTGTTAATACATGTAATATAAAACATTCACAAATATTAACCGTTATCATAAAGTGCTAAAAAGACCTCTATGATGTGTGCGCAGGAAAAATATTGAATGAATTTAAATGCCTCGTTAAAAAACAAAGATCATAAAAATAATATTAGTTAACTTTGAATGTTTAGTTCACTTTTCATGTTAAAGTTTAGTAACCAACTTTTTGTATTGATGTTGATAATAGATCTGCATTACCATAGTTTTAATTTGAACACTGGGAATCGCAGTGAGACTGTAGTTTATTTTTGGTAACAATTTTTTTACCTAAAAAAAATTGCACACTAAATATAATTCATGGACAATTGAAAAGGCCATTTATTCATTTTAGGAATGTTTACAACTGCCTTACATTACATTATTTTTTCTGATGAATTTCCCTTACAATGGTAGGCATCACGGTACATTTCTTTCAACTCGAAGGCCTGTCGTGATGTTTCCTCACACAAAGTTTATATTTGAGATTTTAGAGTCAAACTTTTTGCTTCACTGCAGACTTTCATAAAGATGCTGATGGCTGCAACAGCATAAAAAACTAGATATCAATCGGCCTATTCCCTTGTAGCAGTCTTACTTACATCTTCATAATTTTTATGACCTTGGTGCCATTTCTCACTTTGATACATAAATTTCACAGGAACTGTCTTCCACTTGACTTTATTTTGACGAGCAGACAGCCTTGAGTATCTCCAGACGCTTTTATTCGGCACCAGCCGAGCTCTGGGGACTTCTGCATCACTGACACACTGGATGGATTAGAAGACAGACGGGACTAAATCCTGCACTCCGAGTCAAATTTACATGCAGCTTTTGTGGGGCTTCAGCTGACAAACCCGATTGGCTTTACTTTAAAGTGATTGGGTTTCTGACGTTGACAAGACCGGTTCATCTGAGCCTAAAGCGGAGTTCACAGGGAGATGCTTTCAGACTGACAGTTCTCTTATACCAGCCGACACTTTTGCTCTGATAAACAAGATTAAATCTCACTCTTAACAACGGCAATGGTTCCTTTATGTCCTGCTCCTGCCAAAATCTGTTTCTTAGACATGAAGTAGGAACTGAATCCGTACATTGTACAAGCATCACTTTTAGGTCTCGGGTCATGGCACCTACAGCGGGGAGATGGTGAAGAGACGGAATCGAACACGATTTTTTAATAATGATGAATTACCTCCCGTCGCTGGCTTGAGTTATTTTTACATGATGGCTGAGATAAAGCGTTACGTTTATGCACCCGGATGGTTTTATAGGCCAGGCGGAGAGAAGTTTGGAGGCGGGAAGAGAGCCCGGTGCAGTGACAACAGGTAAAAATGAAGAATAATGTCAGCTATAAAGTGAAATAAGTGTGATTTGAAATGGATTTGATGTTTTAAGAGTGATGAGGAAGGTTGGACGGGTGAGATCTGGACAGAGGCTGCAGATAAATGTGATATATATGTGATATATGAATATCGACTGTATGACTGATGGGATTTGTCTACTTTATAGGAGTTGAAACGCATTGTGAAAGAAACGGACATGCCCACCCGACCCCCAGCCCTTAAATTTAAGACTCAAGAACACAAATTTATAGAGAGTCACAGATGCATGTCACAAACACAATTACTTTATATGAACTTCCAACATAATTAAATTGGTAATGTCGAAAACATGTGGTGTTTACTTTTATGTTTGGAACTATGAGCCAAAGCATTAACCCTATCGTCAAATCCATAAAAAACAACTGAAGGTTACTTTATGAATTTATATATATGTGAATTGAAGCCAAATGATACCAAACCTTGTTCAAGAAAGTGTACCCAACAATCTCTAAAGGATAAGCATTAATCTATTTATGAGAATAAAGTGATGAATGATAATATTGTCATTATTGACTCACCCTCTTGTTATTTCAAACATGCACTGGACTTTCTTCTGCAAAACACAAAAGAGGATATTTTGAGAAATACTGGTAAAAGATAATGTCTGTAAATATGGTCATACAATTTTCGTTACAAGCCTTTTTAAAAATATGTTTCTTTGGATTTTGTATAAAAAGCGATGTCATAATATTACAATTAATAATTACAAATATATACAAAGTCAATGATGACAGAATTTTCATTTTGTGATGAAATATCCCTTTATGGAAAAAATATAGATATATAGATTTTTAGATCTCGAATACGGATTTTTTTATATACAGTACTTTTTTTTGATAATATGACGAATGCTAACACTATTATTTACTCTGTGTTTTATGGTAAAAAAAAAAACTTTCCAAACATTGATTTCGATCAATGCGTATGTTAGTAAGTTTCCTAAAACTCGACCAGTAGTTCTAATAAATTGATCCTCTGTCATTCTATTTGTTTAGAACTTCAGAAGAACTCAACGCAGTGAAAATGATCAAATAATTTTATAACAGAGATACAAGTAGCTTGTGTAGAGCTTCTCTAAAGAGTAAGAATGTTAACACTGTGCTTCAATACTCATGTCACACATTCATTCTCTTGATCTTTCATACAATCTTAACATTCACAGATTTGTATCAGAGTCTGTGGACCTCCGGGCCTTCTCGATCTCATGTCATTATTAGTTACGTGTCACTCACAATTCTTATGAGGGAGCTCACGTGATTCTAGTTCACAATCTTCATTCATAAACAACCTTTCTGTGAGATTGTGAAGCGATCATATCGAGTTAACATCATCACAGTTGAGCCATCAACAGATATTCATTTATGGAGATGCTAGCGGGGGATAGAAACAAATTACAAGTACGTAAAAAATTAATATTGGATGGTGATGACAGAGCAAATTTCTATCATCACATGTTTATTGAAGTTGTCCTACCCCGTGATAAATACCAGTAATTAAAAATAAGTGTTTTAAATGTGTGATTTTCTTGTTTTTACTCACAAAGAGTGTCTCAAAATAAGAGTTTGGGGCGGGACTATTAATTTACTTGATCAATGGTTGTGTATGTTGATAGACGGTTCGGTAGGGAAGTGTTAAAAAGAAGGGAGCATCAAAATAAAATTTAAATTTAAAAAAATTTAAATCAAACAATTTTTAATAAATAATAAATAGTTTAAAAGCTTTTTTTCCTAGTTTAAAAATCAACGTAAAGTTAAATAAATATTTTTAAAGTTTAATTGTAGCATAACATAATAAATATAACAAAACAATATCATATATAAAGTTTTGACTAATATTTGATTATTTAAATTAAAACAGATTTCAGAAATATTAATCGATTAATATAAAAAAATATAAAAATTAAAATGGAAAAAAAGTTCATTTAAAGCCAGTTTACATTCATTTGAACTAAAGGGAAAATTTTATTTTATTTGAGGTTAAAAGAAATGAATTTATTTTACAGTGTGGACTGCAACGAATCCCAGGTCCAGTGAGTGTTTTACTTGGATCCAGGGAAACATTAGTTCAAGTGAACAAATTGTGGAGTTTTATACATTCAGTTTGAACAAATGTCTTCATGCATGGTTTTTTTATGCATAACCCTAGTGTTCTAATTTTAACATGGATTGAGTAGATGGACCTTCTGATAGTCTCAAGACCTAAAAACCCCATTTATATAAACACTTTGACCCACTTTTCCTCAGATCACACTGATATTAGCATTTAACCCAGTTTTTTACCGTCTCGGGTGGTCTCAGGAGGAGACGAGCGGCAGAATGTCAAAAAAATGTCATCGGACAGCCTGAAAGTGTCAGATGAAAATAATGTTCAGGGACCATCAGATGCATAACAAATGAAAACTGTGTCACAAATCCTTTTGCTGAGATGATTTTGTTCATTTGTAAAAAAGTAGAAATAAATGGACCATAATGTCACTATAGCTGTAGATAAAGCACAAAACATCCAAAAAACAAAGACCATTCTTCATTTAAATTCAGAATGGCTGATAAAATATAATTTATCCCTTTACATTTGAAGTTTGTTATCAGTTCTGCGGTTAACCTCTCGACCTGGATAAAAAGCTTTAGGTTTATTTCTTCATGTATATTAATCATTCTGCCTCACATCTCATTATATATCACATTTAAACAGATATCTTCAGTGTGAGACCCAGAAATAGAAAGTGTGAAAGAGAGAAAAGCTGAATTTTAAATATGCTGATTGTGACCTTGGTCTAGGTGGAGGATATCTATGGAAAATTTCTTTCCTTTCTGATTTAAAAGTTGGTTTTAATGATTTCTACTAAACACATTTGACAAACTCTTGATTCCATTAACAAATCTTAATACACAAGACAAAAAAGTGTTTTAGAAAATCATCTGCATCAGCTTTGTGTCAACAGTTCAGGAAGATCCAGCTCAAGACAGATCGTGAAAGTGATTTACCGAGTCTGTGGTGAAAGCACTTGACTGACCTTCTCAAGCCTTGACCAGGAGCCCACTGAAAACCTTTGAGATGAATTGAAATGCCGACAGTTAGCCAATCTCCATCAACTGATGGATGTACAAAGGTCTGATCGAGAGTGGATCAGCACAGACGGTAACATCCGACAAACCTGAGAGGGGTAGAAATTTAATACATTAACATAAAAATGGTTTTAAGAAATGAAACCTGAAATTAACTCAATAGGCCTTATAATGCATATACATTGTAATGGGTGAAGGAGACATGTCTACCCGAGGGTGAAGTTTTACCCGTTTATATAGCCTAGTGTTTATTGAGAGCAGCCGTGAGCGATCAGCTTGTGATGAGGCCGGACAGGTGATCCGTGTCCCAGGCCGCACCGATAGCTGCTCATCACAACATCCATTAACTGAAAATTGTCAGTAATTTCAATTCAAATTTTATTTTTGATTGAAATGTATTTCTATAGTGCTTTGTGCAATGTCCCTGTTTACATAGAAACAAGAAAAGTCATGCAATAAAAGTACAATATGTTTATGCATTTGATTTGTGCATTTAAACAAAAACAAAAATAAGGTAAAATATGTTTAAAACAGATCGATATTACACATGTGTTTGATGTTACTAGGAGTTGGTTAATTGGCACCCACAGTTCATAGTTCAAAAGTCCTGCCGAAACAAACAAACATATTTGGACTTTTTGTAGGCCTACATTCTTCAAAATATCTCATTCTGTGTCCAACAGAACAAAAAGGAAAGTAATTTTCACTATTATGGTGGTCAATGGGATCTTTAAACTGTTTGATTACAAACATTCTTTCAAATATCCTTCTCTGTATTTATCAGAGCAAAGAAATGTATATAAAATTACTGGAAGGTGAGTACATGATCTAATATTTTTTGATATAGTTTTTGGGCAAACTATCCCTCAATGAACTTGTCTTTAAGCACAGTTAAGTCCATTATGTCCATGTTCCAGATATTCTTTAGAATGTGGGTTATATATTTTAAATATTTTTGATCGATTAATATATTTAATCTTGTTTTAAGAATTAGTCAGGCAGCAGGATCGACCAAGAAAGAGGGAAAGTTCACACCACTAAAATAGTTGTTTTTAACTTCTTTTGCGTAAGTTCAAACTGCTTGTAGACAACATGCTTCAAAATATCTTCTTTTGTGCTCTGCAGAAGAAAGCAGGGCTGTGCAATGAGTTATAATTGATTTTCGATTTCAATTTAGGCATACAACAATAACGTAAACCAACATTTTGAGTTAAAATAATTATGGTCCAACTGATGTATTTATATGTATTATTCACATATTATTGATTTGAATCTATGTATTTGCATTAAGCAAAATTATCGTGGTTTTGATTATTGTCTTAATGGAGGAGCCATCGAATTTTTTTAGCCATTTAGGTTTAAAATCTTTGTGAGATGTACATTGAATACACAAAGTATATTCTCTTTTCAGGGTTTGTATTGCTTTATCATCCATGCATCATGTTTTGACTCCTGGGGCATGAACGGTTTGTGTCAGCATTTCTCTTTTTTTTCTGGACAATGCAGCTGTCAACTGTTCTTGACAAAAAGCCTTTAGGTTGAGTCTAAAGTTTCGCATCATGCTTTGCAGCAGTTCTGCCCCACAGCGGCTAAACAATATGATGTTAAGATTGAGCTTTGACACCCGAGACAATAAAGATACTAAAGCTCAACTATCACAAAACACTGCGAGCTGTAACTGATGCTAGGCAGGCAACATACCCGATGAAAGAAATGTACAATACAGAAAACATCTATTACTGCAGTGGTTGATAAATAACCAAAATATAGTTTAGAAATGCAAATGTAATGGTTTACCCTCAAGCCTGTATAATATCTGCATCCCACATTTCAATCAAAGCTGAAAAGGAATGTCCATGTGACCCAAAGCCAGTTTAAAACTGTCTTCACGACTTGTTTCTATTCTGTAACCGCTTGCTGTTTAAAGACCCGGAGAATGAAGGCACGCTGATGAATATGCTTATGATTCAAATGGGAGTAATTACACGAGCCAATTTGTTTAAGACATGGTCACATAGATGGCCATCAACTTTTTTATGATTTAGATTTTATACATGGAAAATGCTCTATGCATTGGTTTCTTTATCCAGTGAATGAAACCAAATGTATTTTACAGGGTTTGGCTGGGCAAAAAAGATATTTTGAAGAATGTTAACTGGTAACTGGCACCCGTTCACTTTAGTTTTGTGTAAATTAAAATAGAAGTGAATGGGTTCCACTGCTTTTTTGATTGCCAACTTTCTCATCTTATTCTTATTTTGGTGTTCTGCCTTATATGGAAAATCATACAGGTTTAATATCACAAGAGGGTGACTGAAAAGGATATAAATGTTTCATTTTTAACAAAATTGTTTTTTTACTTACTATTTTTATAATATATATTTTTTATTTCTAAGCATTTAATGATCTTGGACTTATGCTTGCACTAAAAAGATAAAAACAAGTTGCGAATAGGTCAAGAATAACAAGCCATAATTATCCGAACACAAGCCAAGTCGAAATAGCGCTTTTTTAATTCTTTGAGGATGTTTCCTTACTGGAAAATAAAACCATAATACTTCCAAATACTGCTTTTGCCTTGAAGCCTGCTTGGATCAGGTGACTTGAACTTTAGCATCAGCGCATCGCCTGCGGCTTTCCGATCGCATACCGTAAGTCTCAGATTAACAAACAGCAGATACATTGCTGACCCCGAGACAAGAGGGAGCTTGTGATGTATTTTCAATTCTAATTTCCTTTAATTCACATTACATGATTCAATCAGCTTTGTAATGGAAAACAAATTGGTTTGGCACAGAATGCACACGTGTTGCTGTAAATACAGAGGCATTGTTATGCTCGGCTGTCCTCTTTAATGGGATCTCTCATTTAGTCTTCCTCTTTATTTCCATTGCATTATATAGCATGAACCAAGCAGTTTGACATGAGTGTCAGGAGCATGCACAAAAACGACAACCAGACTGAGATCAAAACGTTGTTATCTCCGTAAGTGCATGTATTTTTGTGTACCCGACTATTTTTGGATCTCACACTGAATAGAACGAGAAACAAAACGGTTTCTGTTATTTTTATGGCATTTTAGCTCCAGTATAGTTACTTTTGATTTATAGTTAGAAAAATGTCACGCTTTCCCAGAAAGCTTTAAAAAGCAAAGTGATATTAGCTGGTCATTGGAGGTCTGTGATTATGTACCATTACTGCACAGACAAGCCGTAATTTGTCTTGGTAATTGGCACAGGCACAAAAGCCCAGTCATGGCATCCTGCTAGGTTACATTGGCACGGTAATTACAGTCGGACGGGATACTTAGCATCCCGTTGGCCTCGGTTTTAAGGTCAGAGTTCAGAGATTTTAGGTTCTAGATGTATTAGTATGTACAGCAGAAACTTACACAGAATCTGTGAACATACTGCAAGATGCTCAACATACTTAACAAAAACCGATGGTTGGTTTACCATAACAGAGAAATTGTATATATTTCAGTTAAAAACAACTTCGCATAGAAAAAAACCTAATGGTTTGGTTCATCCATTTTTGCCCCATTGCTAGTTTGAAAATATACATGAAACAATTTACAATAAAAAAATTGTAAATTTAAAAGCTTTGAAATTAAGTAAATATTATGTTGAAATTTTGTGTATATGTAAGAGAATTTTTTTATCAAATATTATTAACTTTAAAAATTCTATTAAATTCATATAAAAAAATTGGAGTATTGTTAAATAAATACTTCTATTGCATGTATATTAAAATTTTCTGACCATGTAAGAGAAATTAACCATAGTGTTGGATACTTACTCAATAATTTTAATATGTTACACTGGGTTTTAAAAGAATTTATTTTCCCATTAATATTGTCTTAATTAAAAGAAAAATTAAATCTTACTAAGTCAAACATTTCTATCCAAATTGTCCAAAAATATTAGAGTTTATTACTGTTAAATAAATACCTAATTTTCTTTTGCATAAATATAATACCTACTTGCATACTTATTATTTTAGTAGGCTTCACTTAAAATATGGTGGTTTTAAAAGATTTTACTAAGTAAATATAAGTGTTTTGTTATATTCTAACTGACATTGACTAATATTTTAACACCCCGTCAATATTGTCTTGATATACACTTGCCGTTGATAATAACTAGCCGTTATTTCTAACTTTACAACAATGGATATAATGTCTCCAAAAGAACAAAAATATTAGCATGTTCATGGTTTGATGTGCTTTCTTTTATCTGCTAACATACTTACATCAAATTTACTTAAAAATAAACCTCTAAAATGATCTGATGCACGGATTAGATTTACATGTACACTCTTTTTTGTCTAACGCCAAATTCCATCCCAATCGGTCTCTTCTCTTAAGAAACCTTTCCATTGGAGAGAATGAATATAATGAAACATCTCACTTCCACCATTCAAAGAGATCCACCGAGTGGTACGACTTCTGCAAATGGAGTTTGTAAGTTCAATTTAAAAACAATCACTGCAATACAGCGAAAAGGCTGCAGAGAAACGTATGAACTCAACAGCAGAATGGGTGAAGCACGGGAGCCAAAGAAATCTTCTGTTTACGTGAGTCAGAGAGTTTGAATCAGCGTAGACAGGTGAGGGCATTCGGGTTTGTGACCCTTTTAAAGGCTGCATGAAGATACTAAACTCATCAACATGATGATTAAGATAAAATGAGCTTTTCAATTAGATGCTTGCTTTGGCCTCTTCAGAAAGGTCACTCTACCATCGCTGGCGTGACATCTACACACACACACACATATACATAAAATCTCCACACTCCCTCGTTCAATATTCAGCGAACGGAGCCGTCTCTGAGAGAATGACATTAACCGCTATTGTGAGGACAGATTTCTCGCTAAAGGTTAATTCAAACTAGAAGAAGTCAACCAATCCCAAATTCGCAGTTAGTGTCCAACAGGAACAAATTAATTCTTATTCACAATAAACCCTACAGTCACATGTTCAGACCTCTTATCACATCTGTCTACCATAAAACACTATCAGGTGGATATTTTGACCAATTGTGATACCAAAATTCTTTTCAGCGGCTTGTTATTATTCTCAACTAGATTAAAGGTTCTTTGAGAATGGTAGAAATGAGTTTGATTCGGCTGGAGGCGGTGGGTGCAATTATACTCTTGAACCTGGCACAACACATTTTTGTGAGAAGTCATGGAGATGTCCCGGGGGTCCGAGTGTGCAGGATGGCAGTGTGACGGCTTCGTGAAGCTCTGAGCTGAAGGGCGGATAAGATGCAAGAATCCACAGCTATCCAAAACTCACAGGTGGGGCTTAATTTCATGCACAGCCAGTGTGGAAAAAGAGAGACTGCATACGTCCGATTGCCTTTAAAAGTCGCTGAACAAGGTGCACAGTTTGAGGATTTGCTCACAGCCTGGGGAGTAACGGGGAGAGTTTACCCAAAAATGAAAGTCGTGTCACCATTTACCTACTCTAAACATGTATGGCTTTCTTTCTACCGAATTGCATATCTAAGACATTTAATGAATGTTTGTAATGAAAGAACAAAAGATATTGATACCAAACAATCCATAGATTTCTCGAAATATCTTCTTTTGCATTTCACAGATAATAGTCTCATACAGGTTTTAAAGGACATGAGCGTGAGTAAATGAAGATTTAATTCTCATTAAATAAATACTACGACCATATTGAGACATCAAATGATTACTTTACCCTTGCAGAATTTCTTCCAAGTTTCATCATTATCTTGATGTTCCTGCATCTTCACAGCATCATGCATACATGCACGACTGTATTTTTTTCAAATATATTTAATGCGGGGGTCCGTGGACTAAGTTCAGACCCTTTGACAGTGATCACAGAGAATCTGAGATCTGTGTCCAGGAGGTCAGTATCAGAAGATGACTGATGTCTCTTTCTGCAGTGGATCTTTATAAACACAGTCCAGATCATCTCACAGCAGGTCAGAGATGGCAGACGTGTTCCCATGATAATCAATTCCCAGCATGGCCTCTCCGTCAGACCTCTCATCTTTCTGTTTCACTCTGGAGTATTCTGGAGTATACCTTATTTGATGATAAACTGCTTCTTGGAACTTAAAGTGTTACAGCAAAACTCTAAAGTTTGGCATTATCAAGTATCAGATCTGGAGCATCTGTCTTTGATGTTGTTTTGCAGCAGGTTTGCCAGAAAATAACTCGTTCTTATATTTTCTTTCATTTAACACATTAAATATCTTAATAAGATATTCATGAGGTATTCCTTAACCAAACACAAAACGTGTTGTTTTAACACCACAATTTTTACAATGTTATATTCAACATTTTCATAATGTAATGTTGTGCAGTAGCAGACAGAGGCAATCTTTCCTCTGAGCAACCTGGCCACCTGACGACTGAGGGGAGTGCTGATGGCATCAGGATCATCCCTACCTCGGTTCAAGGTAAGGAGTCCTCCGTTCTTAGGGTCAAGGTGACCACCACTCTGGCGGAGGCCCATCGAACATGTCTCATCTGTGATGTCCCATGGTCTCCTCAGCATGAACTTAACTATTCCCGAGAAAAACAGATGCTTCATGTCCAAGGATCCCACCACTTCCCTTCAGGAACAGCCCGTGAGCCTGCAGGTTCTCCCCGCTGTGTAGGGATACCCAGCCTCATACGTGTTGTGTCCTGTATGTGCTCAGTGCCTCTAGGGAACCCCATGGAGAACTTAGGATCTCTGAGCAGCTGTTGTCTGAAAGCAATGGATGGAGAAGGCTGTCTCCAGTCAGAGACTGAAGCATTGGATCATAGACGCCATTACTGCGTATCGATCTCAGAATTGTCCATGCCCGCTAGCAGTGAGGATTCACTCCACTCCGGGTGTTATGTCCTCCTGGGCACTGGGCGCCTCTCTTGAAGACAATGTCAAGCTGCGGGCTGGGCCACGCCCACCGCCATTTCGAGGTACTAAAACTTCCGGTCAGAGCTGATCTCTCCTCCGGTTTCCTAGGTGGAAACACGTCTGCGAAAGCACAGACTCCCCTACATAGGTGAACAAGTGCACTCATTTTAGCCTCCACACTTCCCACTCAGGAATGAGTATAGACCCTAAATCCTTCAGTAAGCACTCCCTTAAGAAAAGAGTGGCGCGGCCTTGTAGAATTTTGCTACCAGCATCATGCTCCTGTGCGAAGAGGATCCCCAGTACCTGCGGCCACGCAAGATGTATTGTCACTCCAGGTTACCCTATCGGTGAACACAGTGAGTTCTTGACAGGTGAGACCATGTGGTAATACTCAAATGTATACACCCGTTGTGTGGGCTGGGATTTCCGTAATGTGTGCTCTCGATTAGGAGGGCTAATGTTCTCCCAGAGTTATGATATGGGGGGAGCTTCTGAATGAAGGGTTTAGAAGTGAGACCATCCCCCTCCACGCCGTCAGTATGAGTCTCTCAACATTCAGCAGGAAGCTCTGATGACACCTTTCCCGTGCCACTGGTAGGTCCTGACTCAGATAAAGGGACTGCCGTGATACGCCCAAGGCCTTTAAACTTTGCTTCACTATGTTGTGATTTTATAGATACCCCATTCAGTCAACACCACGACTGAAAAGGCAACCTCTCCCGTTCCGTATGGTAACCTTAGTTGCCTGAAGGAGGGAACGAGACCTTGTGTCCTTCAATGCAGCGACACCCAGCTGCCGCTGCAGGGACCGGGAGAGGCCTTCCTGGTTCCTCAGCCGAAGAGGTAAGAAATTATCTCTTTCACCCCCCTTTATATCCTTCATCTCGGGCGGGGGCATTTGTAAAAAATTATACGCCAAATTAATTGGCAGTTTCAAAAGGCTCAGAGACAAACGGGTTCTCAAGATCAACCCATTCAGTATGGGATGTGAGGTTACAATATGTAACCAGAGATGTTTTCTGTGCACCCATGTCACAATTCCCTTTCTTAAAATGTGAAACCAGGAGAAACATTATAAAAATTACTTTGTCTTTAGAATAAAATTATCGTTTGTGTTTCTGCATGCAAATCATGGGCTTGCTATAATAAATTTACAATGTCTGCAAAATCTAAAAAAGTAACAACTGTATTTCAAGAACCCTCCACATTTGACACTATGAAAAAAATAAAATTTTTGACCTGATAAATCAAATTCTTCATCTAAAAAAAAACAGACCTTTTTGGAAGGTCATCACAGACACAATTGGCCAACAGCCTGAATCATTTGTCCTTGCTGTAACGCAGTTGAAACAGTGCTTTCCATTAAGATTTCTCCGCAGGCAAGAATTTTTATGATAGTTACACTGGATTGTCATTTCCAGAGTTTGTGGTGTTTGTGTAAATATTCGGCGCTGGTGCACAGCTGTGATCCCTCTCTCTCTAACCTCAGGCTCTGGGCTGAGCAGACGAACTGTCGTTAGAATTCGATGTGGCTCTGTGACGAGCACTTCCGATTCGCCCATCGACAGAAACATACAAACAGAGAAAGGATAATAGAGAATAATAGAAATATTTCATGTTAAAGAGAAATGGGGATTACCATTGGGGGTTTCGGTTAGTTAAGCGGCTTGTAATTGCAAATTGTTGTCATTGCTTTTGTTTTTAATTATATTTATTGACTTAAGTTGCAAACCAAATGCTGTTACCACATGCTGTAAAAGTCTTAATTATGCACTGATGTTATTGTCAGGATTAAGCGTATATTTATTTATTTTCAGTATGGAATTACATAATTTAAAATATCAGTACATGATTAAAGGAAGACTTGTTTATTATAATTTTCTACTATAAAAAGAGGGAATTTAGAATGAGGCCTTTATAGTTTAAAAGAGACTGACTGATGTCACTTCCCGCTGGTCTTTTCTGCAGTCTATTAAGCTTTCTTTGGCTCCGGGTTATTTTCTTTACTGTCTTCTATTTCTCTCACACTTCTAAAATGATAAATAATTTTTCCTGTGTGTCTAACTGTCTAACTTTCCTGTGTGTCTAACTCGTTTTGAAACCTTTGTGATCATTCGGGTCCATTTTTGAACCATTATCACTTCTTTAGATCCAATTCTCCAACTGATCAGCAGTGAACAAACTTCCTGAACTGTAGAAAGAGAAGAGAATCGCAGGCAAGAATTAAATAACATTTATGTTGGCATGAACAAGGTCAGACAGCACAAATCAAGAGTCTGTGTTCTACTGATGTGTCTTTATTGTAGTACACTGTAGATTGGTGTTGGGGATTTTGTGTGTTGACAGTTTTCCATCAGTGGAATCAATTTGAGCATAGAATAACGCTCAAAGGTTAAACAAACAAGAACACTGAATTATATAATGTATGAAATTTTTTCTATACTTATGAAAGTTAAGGTTATGCTGAAACTAGACGTCAAATTAAAAATTTCTGTTAACTTATATCAAATAAAATATTGGCCTAATGAAGAACATAATTCTAAAAGCCTCGGGACTAACTAAAATAAGTTTACGCCGAATAACTTAATTAAAATGTATAAAAATACAACTTCCATACATAAATTTATATAAATATGACAAAAGCACAAATTGCTATAATACCTTTAATCATCCTGTAATTCACTCCACCTGAAAAAAAATCAGACATTTGTCTGCCTCTTAACATATCAATAAAACACACACTTATCTCTTTTATATTAAAAGATCATTTTATTCACAATTGAAGTGTAACAAATATAGTTTATCAAAAACTTTTGCTCCTCTTTAATATAATTTATTACATAAGATCAATAAGATTCATATAAATGATGGCTGGCATTCTGCCAAGATGAAATATATACACTTAAGAAAGAAAACAATCAAACCAAATGACAAATTCCCACAAAATAAATTGCATATATAATAAAGAAAAACTATGTGCAATGGAATGATTATCAGCAATATTGTACAGTTACATTTCTGAGGTTTTCTCATGAGGAAATAACAATCGACAAGAATCACCAACGAAAAAAGGCATTTGCCAATCAAGATCAACACAATATCTAAACCACAAAATTTTCATCCAGAAAAGCACATCATCTATTCTGCGAGGAAACGTCAGCCTCCGAATGAGCAGCTATGGATTCTTCCACTACGCAAGCCCACAGTTGGAGGAATCACTTGAACTAAAGAGATGACACGAAGTGCTAGTCCGAACTAATCCGAGCTAAACATGGTTTACAGTCTCTTTATGATGACATTGAATGTCATGTCCTATCTACAGTGTGTCACAGTGTTTTTTGTATGACAGGCCTCCCTTGAGCTTCACTCTTATGATGTCATGTATGGTTTCTCTCTTAGCATACCATGTCAAGCGTTGCAATCGTTCTAGGAGGTATTTCTTTCCCTGTTTGTGTCCCTAGATCCAAGAATATAATAAATCTTCCATGAAATGGATCACCATTGGTTAAAGCTAGGAAGCCACAGACTTGTGTGAATATTTGTGTTTAGTTTTAAGAACACTGCCTTAAAAGTCACCATGAGAACAAAAGACAAAACGTGTCACCCAATAGCAGCAGCAACAGCCTCCACAACTAACCAATCGCAAACATTTTTGCAGGCAAACCGCATGGCAGAGGTTTCAGGATGGCATGAATTTTAATCCAGTCATTTCTTGTGTAATGAATGTAGAGTATGTATAGTTCCTATGTGATGTACGTATACATATGCATACCGGCATGCGAGATCCACCAGCGTGACACGTCCTCATCCTTTCCTATTAGTGTCCAATGTAGTGGTCTGCATTTCCTTCCAACCCTTCCAAGACGATTCCTCATTTGTGCTGTCATGTCCTACAGTAAAATATTAATATCAAGGAGAACCCAAACATCATGTTTTTTGTGCTTTCATCATAAAATAAAAATTAAAAAATCATAAAAATCACAACAACCAGGCCAAAATATGATTCACATTTGGTTGTACATTCATACAGATATTCCCCCCCCTTTTATACCGATGCTGCGTGTCTTCTCGAAAAGATCTAAGCAACCTCAATGCAGAGTTTCCTGCCCTCTGCACTGCCTGACAAAAACGACAAGTACGTCTACATCTTAAGTAATAAATTAACACAAAGCAATCTTATTTTACATATGTAGGATTAAAAGTCTTTGCTTCCGTTGATGAGGTAAACGAAACACATTTTGTGGACAATTTCAGGGACGTTGCAAAGCAATTGGAAAGATTCAAAGTTAAAGTTGTCCATTGTTTTAGAATGATGTGCGAGGGATGAGAATAGGATGATACCCTCCCCACAAACAAAACGAACGCAGACGGTTAAAATAAATAAAAATGTTCCATTAAAATTTGACTTATCAGTAAGACTAAAAGGCACTAGTTGACTTCACTACCTTGCTGCCACACAAAGCCCCAATCCCAAAACAAAATGCACCCCAAAAAAAACTAATTGACAACATAGTTAAACAAAAACGATGCAAAAGAAAGATGACGCTTTAATTATTTATGGCTTTTGTGAGTGGGCAAGTTGGACAGTCCGGTGAAAAACCTTCAGTCTCCTCACAGAGGAGATAAAGTCCTTTCGGTCTCAGAGACGTGACCGAAGAATAGGGGACAGAGGGAAGATGGAGGCAGCATGCGAAATTTCATTGTCGGAGATAGCGGAGGACAATCAGTCAGAGGGTGAGAGCTCACGAAGCTCATGAGACATGAAGCTCCAGCAAAGTTCTGGAGGTCAGGACGTCCCCAGCCACAGTGGGCACCAAGTTCATATCCCTCGCCCTTTGTCGGCAAGTCCAGGAAGTCACGTTTCATGGGGTTACTTGAGATGATTGCCTAAATCTGGACTGTGTTTCTTGATGACGGGAAGAGGATGGGCTTCAGTGTTGAACACCCAGTGCTCGAATGGCAAGTGATCATCATCAGAGAAGAGAAGGTAGAGATACCTGTAAGAGAAAGAAAAAGTATTGTGTAATTCTTTACATTTCAAAACATTGGATATTGATAATTTCTTCATGTAATTAATGAATGTTACAGTTAAACTAAACTGTAGATTAAAAGCATAGTTGACCCAAAAATCTTCCATGAATTATTCACCTTTTTGTTACAATACTGTATAAATTTTTTGTTTGGTTAAACACAAAATGAGATGTTATTTATCAGGCACCATTGCCTACCAAAGTAGATTTTATTTCTTTTTCTGTTAAACACAAAAAAAGATATTTTGAAGAATCTCAGAAACTAGAATTACTGGGATGCCATTGGCTACCATTACATTTTTTTTATTGAACAAAGGGAGGTATTTTGAAAAATGTTAGAAAGTGAGATTTCTACTATTGACTTAAACACAAAAGACCTTTTGAAGAATTTAATAAAACAAAATCAGTAAAACAAACATTTTCATTTTTTCCACTGTGGTAGAGAATGGCAACCCAAAAATCTTTGGTGCTAACACTCTTCTTTATTTTAATTATTCTATCTTTCTTTGTGTTAAACAAAACAATGAAACTAAGAAACAACTCTTTTCCTTTTTCATTTTTGGGGATCCCCGAAACTAAATGGTATAATTTCTTATAATCCACCAGACAAAAAACATTAGAAAAGCTTAGCTCTCTCTGATTTGAGGTCATAATTATTTAGAGCCACAGTAATACCATCTCTATTAATGCTGTAATAGAAAAAGTGCATAAAAAATCTAGCATCTGAAAAAAAAACCTTTGTAAAATAACACAAGACCATCTCCAACCCACATCTGTCAGGTAAAACACTGCCAAGACCGTAGATTAAAAACTACAAACTTACTTTAAACATTTTGTTTCTAGAGAAAGCAACTTTTGTTAGTACCGGCCAACAGCCACAGCTAAAGGATGTGAAGACTATAAATTTGACCAGCAACCACAACAACAAAAACTGCTCAGTTGATGCATCTTTATTTGGAACGCCATGTGACACTTGTTAAATATTACAGACTTAAAGTGTGCAGGAGGCAGTGATGCTGACAACCATTTCCTGATGAAGGTGTGACCTTGATAATCCCATTTCTAACCCCCTCCCATCCCATCCTCAGGGAACGTGCATTGGCTGGAGATTCATAGAGGGACATTTTTGCTGATGAAAGACTCTTCTCTGAAAATGAAAGCTGTTGACCTCAGGTTTAAAGCTGAATCATGCGTGGAAGCGACGCTCCTGGACGCCTAAACTTGATCTTCAAGTGCGTGATGAATGGGGATGAGGAAAAAGGAAGTGGAAGAAGAGCATTGTCTTTGAATGTTGTGAGGGAAGGATGTGACCACAGCCTGCATCGGAAAGACTCTGAACAAGTTCAAGGTTCCTCTCTATAAACACCCCAAGTAATAAAGTTCCCATTTGTGTGGGGATAGAGATAATAAACCTTGAGATTGAACCAGGAACCTTCTAAGCATCAGCTCTGGGCCTTCACCCCCCTTTTACAAAAACAAATCTGCCGGATGTCCTGTATATTTATTGGTAGTCATGAGCATGTGTGTTGATGCTTGGAGAGCGGGTATAAAAATATTTTCAAAATAAAGAGTTGAGGGTGTAGTGGACTGAAATGAGAATAATAAAAAACAGAAATGGGTTTCTACAAACAGGATGCTGCTGCCCACAAGACAGTCTCGATCTGTGGAAGAATCATTATTTAATACGCACTTATTGTGCAAGAGGGCGGACACAAGCCTGAAGCAACAACAGGCTGAAAAACACAAGCAGAAAAAGAACGTGGGAAAGGCTAAAAGTGGGGATTTCTGGATGAGAGGAAATTTTTTTTCTATCGAATTGTGTATGTGTGCGGTGTTAAACCCAGTCGAAAGGCCAGGTGCTCCTCCAGAGTATTAAAGATGGAAAAACCGAGCGGTGATTTCCTCTAAAACTCATCAAACAGGCTTCAAACCAGACGTTTACTACGTTTAAGCATATGCGTCTCCAGTGATAAATGCTAAACAGCAGTTGACTTTATGAAGGTCTTCAAACTATCATCTTCTGTCTATCTCTGTCACACTGAACTCTGCGGCTCTGAATTAGACACAAGCTCCATTCATAAACTCTAAGAAATCTGTTTCCGTCTAATTCACTCTTCAAACTGAAAGCTGTAATGTGACCGACAGATTTTTGCCATTTCTAGACTGTTATTATCTTACAAAGAAACAGTCATCGGAATTCCCAAAAAGTGGTGGGTTAAGACATCAAATTAGTGCTTTGTATATATACAAATTTAAATACCACTGCTGTTCATTTTGAACAAATCATCATGGACTGGTGCAGGGAAGACAACATTTTGGAAGCCAACCTGTAAGTTTGCACTGGTTTACTCGACAGAAAGCGTATGGATATCATTGTACAATTCAGAAGATACCAAAAATATGCTAGACATTTTAAGAATATGCAAGAACATTTTAGAAATTAACATCTGTCATGAATTTGCTATTTAATAAGCATTAATACAATCACCAGAAGTAAAAAGCTGATATGAGGAAGGCTATTAGCAGACTATACCACAGTCATTGAATATCAACGTCAACACCAGGAAATCCGTTTTTATATGAAGATTTGCGTCCATATTGCAGTTTAGGTTTGTCGTCACTTTAAAAAAGTTAGCTTTAAAAGTCATGAGCATGTGATAATGGCCTTGTATGGTTTTGTTCTTATTTAAGAAAATTAAAACATGGAAAAGCTTTAAAAGGCATGAGCATGTTATAATGGCATTGTGTGATTTTGTTCTTATTTTAGAAAATTAAAACATGGTAAAGCTTTAAAAGGCATGAGCATGTGATAATTAGCTTGTGTGGTTTTGTTCTTATTTAACAAAAACACATTCAAAATGTATTGACTTTGGGATGATGAAACTCAAAGTTTTATAACTCACTTCCGGGTTCTCTGAGGTACTCTATTATCAGTATCCTTTGTGTTTGTCAAAGGGCTTTGCAAGTATCTAGAAAATAAAACATTAAACAGTACTTGACAACTCACTATTTAATCTCTTGTCTTGCTTTGCATAACTTGGTAACTCGTTGTAGCGTTTTTCATCTATTGTTGTCTCTGCCATTTACTGCTTCATTTTCTCCTCGATTCTTTGGAAGTGGCTTTGGAAAAAAGCGTCCGCTAATTGCCTAAATGTAAATGTAAATGCGCTAAGGACTCCTTATTCAACGAGGGGCAAAAGGTGACAACACAAAAGCTCCATGCTTTGACAGCCTGCTGAGAAAAACATCCCAGCGATCTAAAAATGTCTGTCACACTAAAAATAAGTTTGATAAAAGCAGTGTTGACATTGTCAAGCTCATAACACTTAGCTCACAAACAGAGAGATGAAACTAATGAGCCTATAATCTCAAAGGAACACAAGAGGATTGGAAATCTTAGCATAACTATGGGAAGAAATATTTTCTTTCTTTTCCCACTGTGTGTCTGTGTGTCTACTGTAGTTGTACATCATAAAGGCATAATTTGCCTTCACAATGCGTTTGTGATTTGTGAACATGTCAAAAATCTCTTGTTCAATCACTCTTCTACATTCTGTTTGAGTATATGACAAAACATAAAAGATGGAATTGACACTTCATAATTATACACACATATCCTTCACTGGGCATAAAAATACAGCACTGTTTATTTTTGGCAGTACAAGCTTTATCATTTTTAAGTATTACATAGTTTATGTGTCTGTGTGTGTAGTACATACTTAAGTGTCTCAGCTAGGAAGAAGCTTTGTTGGACGTCATCATGGTTAGGGGCGTTGCCGTAGACATCACGCACACCGCTGTAACCCCCGTCCACCCGACAGTGCTTCTCTAGAGCCTGTGACGCAATCAAAACTCACCTGTTAATCTCAAACTAATAAATCAGAAGACTGTCACATATTTGGTTTGCAGAGATAAAACTGAGGGAGAATAAAAATGTGATATATCAATATGATATTCAGTTTTTAGGATTTGTCTTTATGATCTGTCAGGCCAAGTATTCCTGGTAATGTAACAGCAGGTCTTTTATAATTTAAAGCACATCTGGTGCTGTATGAATTGTGCTCTGACATCAATATGCAAAGGGTTTAACCAAAAACAAAAATTCTGTTATCATTTACACACCTTTGTTTTAAAATTGTTTTGTTCTGTTTAACACATAATAGATATTTTGAAGAATGTAGGACAGCAAAACGTTTTGAGATCATTTTGACAACTGTTTTTATGGTAGTCAATGTGGTCCAAGAACTGCTTTGATACCTTCTTCCAAATACCCTTTTCTGTGTCCAACCAAGGACAGAAATTTAGGGCGAGCAATTCATGACAGAATTTTTGTTTTTGGGTCAACTATCCCTTTAAGTAAGAACAGAAAATATTCTGGGAAACTTCCCCTCCAAAGATTTTCACATGAGAAACGAACTACAAAGAGTCTTGAGAACATCAATAAAATTTTGTGAGGTGAAATATTATAATACTTTAAAACATTGACAGCCCTAGCGCATAATTCTACTGAAAGGGTAAATAATGCACATTTAACACCAGAACTTCAACAAATGCAGAAAGTTAAGCATAACAATAAATGTCAAGGCAAAGTCGTATTTGGAAAGAATGTATAATGAAGCATTTTATTCTGCAAATGTTTAGCATGCAGATTTGAGTAAAGGATGAACATGTGGCAGAGAGAGAGTACGAGAGACAGTGGGAACATGCCTGAGGGAGCCAGACGCATCGCATTGGCAATCTGAAGTCATTATGGTACAATTACATCGCTCTGAGATGCGAGCATTCTGTATTGTCTCTAATCCTGCAGTGCTGAAGTGCGGGACCGTCTGAGGGCAGGGATAAATCCTCACCATGACTCACAGTGTCTGGCCTAAATCCCCCCTTGATGTGTCGACATGTTTACCAGCCTCTCTCCGTAGAAACATTACATAATAAGTGTTTCAACTTCACTGTTTAAAGCAAGTGCCCTCACCTGTACGGCTTCCCATCCCCACTGCCTGTATTTGGGGTCATGTGTGAACCTCCACATGTACATGTATGTCTCGATGACCTCAGGCCTCAGGATGAAGTATTTCTCGTTTTGCCGTGTGGCGATGGCCTCCACGCCGCCGTCGAAGCGGAATGCTTCTGGGCCCAGCTTCAGACCTGAAACATGCGTGACCACAAAATCATCCCTGGAACTTCCGTGTTAACAAGAGATTTGGAGATTACAATGTTAGGAGATGAACAGAAACGCTTTGATGCGGATTAGAGATTGAGGAATAATCTGGGCGTTCGGTAATCTGTTTCTGATAAAAACACCTATGTAATAAGAACAGAATATTGTGTTTGTTTTATGAAAGTCAGAGAGGATTGGTTATTGCAAAAAGGTTACAGCATTGGATTTTAGGACATGTAACTCTGTTTCCTCACAAAAGAGATTGACTGATTGGTTAACAGTTGTTAGTGTAAAATTCACTCTGTTGTCATTTGAAAACTGTATTACTTTCTTAATACTGCAGAACACAAAAGAAAAAATATTGAAGAAAGTTGGGAACTGGCCTCCCTTCACTTGCATGTTTTTGTGTGTGCATATAATAGAAGTGAATGTGTGCTGGTTGGTTACCAACTTTCTTCAAAATATCTTCTTTTGTGTTCTTCAGAGGAAAGAGTCGTACAGGTTTGAATTGACAAGAATATGAGTAAATGAAGACTAAAAGTTTTTCGGGGGTCAAGTATCTCTTTAAATATCCATAAACACAGTATTCAAAATACAATCAGGTTCAGTTTAAAACGTGAGAAAAAATGAAGTGAAACAACAGTTAATGTATAAAAGAGTCATCCGCCCAAAATAATTTTTCAGATCTAATAATTATCTTAATCTAAATAATTGTTTGTAGTTTTCCAAAATTTTTTACCCAAATCACTTACAGTCATTCTATGTTGCTGATCAAAAATAATATATTTATGAAGCTAAGCACTACCATAATAAAGAACATTTGTGGAAATATGTTTTCACATAGCATTGTTTCCACTCACTGGTTCTGGAGTATGACTCGTGACATGTCCGGGCGATCTCAGCAGCCAGCTCCATCTGGTGACCCGTCTTATCATCAGGGGCTCCGTCCGCTCCCAAAGCGATCATGCCACCAGCGAAGCATGTCAGGTGACCCATCTTATGCTCAAGAAGTCCACCCTTCCATTCTGCGATATATGTCAGCCCTCCACTTGACTTGCGGATCAAATTCTTTTCTACAGCCTGCATGTGGAAAAGAAGCGGGATTAATTGACATGAACTTAAAATGTTTTTCAACTAGAGGACCATTTAAGTGCTTTTTATGTGAATATTCCCACTCTGTAGTTACTCATTCTGTGTGGGCTGAAATGACATTGTCCTCGTTTGCATTAGCTTTCTTTGTCTGTAACAAAGGGGGGTATTGAACAAATGAGTGATATCATACCATGGAAAACGTCATGAGAACAGTTCATGGATATGGGATAGAAAGATCAGAGCAGAGATCAGGGTCACAGCTGTGTTTACAGAACAATCATATACATGAGAAATAGATCTTTGTCTGTATAAATGAGTCCCTGCGTGTTTGAAAGGAAGAATGGAAAAGGCACACAGAATGAATGTGCAAATGTTTTCTCCTTTATCAGAAACTTTGCAAATATTGAACATCTAACAGTAATACATCTAAACGGTAATACTACCAACTTATTAAAGCAGTGTTTTGAAAGTTGTGAATTTTAAAGAACTGTCATTAAGGTGATTTACTGGCTTATTAAATACGTTCTATAATCTGGACGGTGCAGAAATACAAACACAAAAAATAGAAACTTCATTGAATCTAAATCTATAGTTCACCTCTAAAATAGAATGTATGACTGTAGGACTTTCTTCTTCAGATCACAAATAAAGATATTTTGAAGAATGTTGGGAACCAATTAACACTGGGACTTGATTGACTGTCCTTGTATGAACACAACACAACACAACAGAGACATTTCTCAAAATATCTTTTTACATTCCACGGAAGAAAAAGGTATACATGTTTGGGATGACTTGAGGGTGTGTGTGTGTGTGTGTTTGTGTGTGTGTGTGTGTGTGAGTGAGTGAGTGAGTGAGTGAGTGAGTGAGAGACAGAGAGACTCTAGGGAAACTCCCAGACAGGCGACCAGAGTGAGAGCATTATCTTAGGCAGGTTCAGATTCTCCTCTCTAATGAAATTGAGAATTGAGTTCAGGGTCTGTAACAATCAGTCTACAGCAGCTTTCTAAAGCCATCACAGACAGCTCAGGCCCAATGATGGTAGCAGCACACGCACACGCACACACACACTTTACTCCTTACAGAAACTAAAGTGGATATTATAAGTATAAAGAACAAGGAAATTCAATTCAAAACTGGAAAGAACAAATCTCTTATAATTCAAGCGAAACAAAAATTTGCACTGCAAACACATTAATATTGACATTAGAATACCTTGAAACCTGGAATTAAAAAAAGTAAAACCTCTGATACAATCACACAGAATAAACATCTCGCACGTCATATATAAATTGACAGGGTGGTACAGAAGTACAGACTGTACCACATATAACACTGACGTGTACCTGAATAGTTATAAAAATGTTTTTCTTAATTACAGTGAGTAAAAACAGGCTACAAAATTTCTAGTCAATTACAAACCCAAAAACCTTTCAGATGCTTTTATATAAAATAACTTCAGTTATGAATACCTAATCATGATCAATTCATGTTAAGCAGACTTGAGAAGTGCAACAGTGAATGAATAGTACAGCTGTGTTAACATTGTGAGTGGTACGTTTTGTGTATATATATATATATATATATATACACACACACACACACACACACACACACACACACACACACACACACACACACACACACACACACACACACACACACACGCACAAACACACGTCCCTCTTAGTGGAATATACCTTCCTTGATATGATAAATATAGTTTGTATCATCAGAAAATATGATTTGACATTTCTAAATACTAAAGTCATTATTTGATATACTTTAGTGTGCATTTGATTTATGTCTTCTGGATTTAGTCTGTTTAAGTTTTATTCTCTGTTCTTTATCATGGAAATAAATAAAATTGATAATGGAACCAGATCTCTTACTATTGTCAAACATCCAGTGCATAAGATTATGTCACTTTATTTTTAACTAATGTTCAGAAATGAAGACTTTTGTTCTCTAATGACACACTACTCTAAATTATATAAATAACTGGCGTGAAAATGCTGATCTGCTCAAGACTTTTGCACAGTACTGTATACATTTGAACCAATCCCTAAATGACGTGCAGTATTCAACATCCACATATTCACACAAACACGTGCACTTCAGGTTAAACAAGGACACAACAGTCCCGAGTTCAGTATCTTCCTTGTTTAAATGAATAATTACAGCAAATTAATATTGCCTCAACACTGTTTGTGTTTCGGATTTAAATGACTAAAGCTCAAGACGGCAGGTGGAGAAACAAGCACACCCCAGGCTTAAGTGCTCTGTATCTTCAATTTTCTGCTGACACAAAACACTTCTGCTGGAAGGTATCTTCCGCAAACAAGGATGTCAACCTTACTGTTGTGTAGTCGGCAGCTGCCTGCACATTTGATCGCACTACTTGCATTTCTTCTTTCAGTAATGGTGGACCTTACCTGCAGGGCATCATAGTAGAGTTTCTTCCCCTCATCATCGCTTTTGTCTGACATGAGCCAGGCCTTCAGCAGGTACTCATAGAAACTGTCCCCCAAGCCTCCAACAGAGACGTGATCTGCAACACAGCAGAAATGACAGAGGGTCTGTTGAGAGACAATACCCTAAGAGTGCTTTAAACAGAATAACATATATATTGTTACATAAACAAGCCCTCAGTACACACGCACGTATAGCAGACACTTTGTCTATGAATAATGATCCCAAAAAAAATCTTTAGATTATTATGCACAAGTTTTCAGGTTTGTACTTAAATTTTATGTTTAAGAGTCACATTTCTATACACAATATGATTCATAATTAAATGCTTTGTATAATACTCTTCACACTGTATGCAATAAAATAACATCATGGCCATAAAAGTAAGAATAAACAAAAGAATGAAATCTTAGAAAACGTCAGATTTAGAAAAGAAAAAAAACTTGTTCGTATTCAAAAACATTTAGGATAACTTACAAATATATAAATAATACATTTATGTGATCTATATGTTTCAATGTTTAAATTAATACAATACATTTTTGCCAGTTTTGAATTCCTTTCATGTGAAAACTTAATTTCTAATTAATTTGACCAAATAATAAATAAATGCAGAGAATCAAGCATGTTTGGAAATCTAAAATCTTTCTAGGTTAAGAACTAAGCTGGATGATAACATGCAAAGTTAACTTTTTGAAAATTCTTATTTTATGTGACAAATTTAAAGATGCAAAATATAACAGTTTATTTTATTTAGGATGGTTTACGTTACAAATACCTCTTGCAGTTGAAACTGTGTTATTCCAATTTTAATTTCTTTTTAAAATTTGAAAAATATAAATGAAGAATAAAAGATTCCAAACATTTGACTGATAATATACATGCATATGAACATAAATATTAAATGATAACAGATGATGCTTATGGCATGAATGATGTCATAACCATTCTCATGACTATAAATCATGAAACCAGGGATACTGTTCAAATCTTTAAGCACTAAACTCCAACAATCTATTTACAGGATACACATCAGTCATGCGTTCTTGAGCTCTGAAAACAACATGCAACAGAATGCCCATGTGAATAAAGAGAAAACAAATGTGTGTGGCAAACACACACGCACAATGATCCGGTCATTCAGTGCTGTCCACTTCACTGTTTGTGAGAGATGAGAATGTGGGGTCTAGAAGCAGTTGTGTGAATGTCTGATTGATGATCAGACCTCATGAATATTTATACCTCATTAAACACTTGTTTGTGTGATAGATATGTCAAGATGAATCGAGCCCCGGTGTAGACAACCGTAAAAACACTCTTCTGAAGCTCAACATGAGACTTGGATGTGCAGAAAGGATAATAATGTGTTTAAGCCTTATTTAACATATCTAATGTATTTTTTTTTGTTTAACTATCTTTTACAATTGTTTGTTTAATATCTACATATAACAATTGAAAAATAAGATGGACAGCAGATTGGCTACAGAAGAAACGAAAAACTTAAAGATAAGGAGAAAAAAGGTCATAGATGGAGAAATAAAAAAAGATTAGCATTTCATTATGGTTAACCCTTGAGCTACTAGCTGACCCATGGGAATGTATGAAGCAAAACTCCTGACAGCTAATTTTAAATACACGTTATCATCTCGTCTCTCTGTGGCCGACTGCGATCTCTGCTCACTTTTGCTTACAATCTTCTAAACCAACGCCTTTTGTTAAAACCATCTTGCTCTGATGCACGTAAAGAAACTTTGTTTCAGACCATTACATTCTGACAGCTCAAAAGCCTCTACTGTTTCACTCTCCGGCCGCCTTCGTCTGTCAGAGGCACTCTTGCGTTATTCTGACTACACGCACTGCGGTGTCTTTGTTCTCCTGCGGCTTTTCATCACTGACTGCGAGGCGCCGCCGTCAACGCTGACCATGAAGATGCTGCTTCTTCTCAGACTAAAAAGCAAATAAATCCCTCAGAGCCAGGATGGTCTGAGTGAAGTCGCATCTCAGCTGCCTCAGGACCAGAATAAAACATGGCAAACTATTGATGTATACGTCACTTGAGTCCGTGTACTCTCGGCTGTGTTGCATAATTAATCCTGCGTGGATGATGAAAACAAAATGTGTGGAGATATAAAAAAAAAATTAAGAGATGCCAGCTCTAGGTCCACGTCTGGAAAAGTACATGTAAAACCTTAAGACGTTGTATGTAAACTCAGCCTCTGCATGACTTTCTACTAAGAACTCTAGAATCTTACTGAGGCATTAAAGAAACACTCTTATGCTGTGTTCACACCAAACGTGATTCAAGCAAAACACACAAGTAAATAAAAAGTAAAGTTAATGTTATGACGCAAAGAGACGCAAACACGCGACAGGTGAAGGCTTTAGTGACACCCACTGTTTGACCGATGCGGATGTGGGAAAACTCCCTGTCAAGTGATGATTCTTCGTGCCATATTAACGGACTTTCCGCACAACTTCCGCACAAAAAGAGCGTTTATGCTTTTTATTTATATTTGGTCTGATCAAGGCATTAAAGTTCAGTATTTGTTAGGAAATACTTTATTCTCTGGGATTTGTAGTCCAATTTCATCCTTGGACAAAAGTATGAGCGAGTGTTGTGTTTAAAAACAGCAGTAAGAGAAGCACTTGAAAATCAGTTCTACAAAGTGAAAGCTTTTCACTGGACGTCTGACGAAAAAAACGGCTAAAATGAATTATTATAATCATGACTGGTTCAACTAGATATTGAAGGAAAAATACATTCTGGCACTTGAAGAATTTTATATATAAGTAATGACGTTGCAAAAATAAAATTGTATGCCTCAAAAGGTTATGCAGTGTTAAACAGTGTACTGGAAATAAACAGTTTATTAAACCTGCAGCATGCTGTTTAACTCACAAATCCATTGTGGGATTTTAATTTTAATGAATCACAACTATTTAGTATTTGTTTTAGCAAGTTCTGTGTGTGTTTTGTGTTTTTAACTCACGTTGGCCCCACTGTCCGCTGTTAGGGTTCAGGTAATTTGGGTACAATCCTTGAGGTTTGTCCAGGCGGTTCAGTACTTTTCTAATATTCATTACCTGCAATGGCAAGATACAATGCTAAGTCATCATAAAATCTGATCACGGCATGATAAAACAGGTACGCAGCTATTACAAATGCAAGTAAATATGGCTTTTCTGATACGCCTGATGTCTTCCTTGTGGAGACGGAACTCATAAATCCACATTCTAGGTCACATTCACAGTTTGTACAGGCTCATTCCGAGAGTAATAATGTCATTTGTCTTGTGTCTATATTGCAGTTCAGGTCAGCAGATCCATTCACAAGAATCAGACCGGAGAACCGCAACGAAACAGGCGTCAGTGTTTTGAAAGGAGGTGAAACGGGGCAACTGTGGTCCCTCTTGTTACGTACTGTAGTTCAGATATAGTTCAGTGTGGGAAAAAATCTTTAATGCACCAGAGCAACGAAATGCGTGAACTAGCACTCACCTTCTCAGCAAAAATGGGTCTCCCGGAAAGTTCGCTGAGGTGCATGAACTCCAAATGCAACGTCCCATACTCAGCGAGAATACTGCTTCCCCCTGACGCCCAAGGCCAGTTTCTGCCAATCCCACTGCATCAGGTAAGAGAAGAGAGCAAGATATTTTACATTAATGTATTAACGAACACTCCTGTTTAAATGTTATTTTCATTTTATTGGCTGAATGCAGTGAAGGAAAAACATCTCTTAGAAAATAAACATCAGTTAAAATATGTTCATAGCACGAAAATTATAATATTCAGCAAATACTAAAATAAAACTAAACAAAAAATAACGGAATATTTCATAACAATATAAAAATAAACAAATTAGAAATAAAGTGTCAAAGGCATATAGAATGTGCTTAAAATGAACTACAATAACATAAAAAAACATATGTATATAGTATAATTAATAAATAAATAAAAACTAAATATCTAAATCAAACAAAAATAAAACTATAATAACTCAATCTCAACTAAGATCCCATTCTTTTACTAAAGGACAAGAAGAGTACACATCATTTTAAAAAGATTTATTTGCTTTTACAATCTAAAATGTATCTTCCTTTTGCTACAAACTTATTTTTTCTGCTGACAAATGAAAAAAAACCAATATAATCATTTATTAATTTGATAAGTAATTTCCTTTTGCTTTTACAGTATGATTCAGTTTAAAAACTGGTGGATAAAATCATATATCACATAAGTCATATAAACATATCACTTTCAATACATTTAACATTGTGAGCACTGGCAAATGAATTCACCTTATTAAACCCTAGCTCTCTAATTTCTTGTGTTTATGGACCTATAATTTATTACAGTTCAAAGTTTATTTTTTAATATCATTAAAGCTTCATTAATCAGATCAAAACATTGCACGGCTGCCACGTTGATAACACGGTTGTGTTTTACCTACAGCTTGTGATTTTCTTCAACTCCTTTTACAATCAGAGTGTATTGACTTTTAGTAGACACTGGACTCGAGTGAAAGTTGACAAGCTGTATTAAACCCTTTAAGACGTCTTCTGGCCAGCTGTTACAATTCTGACATCAAATGCCTGGAGATCTGCCCTATGTGGCCCTCTGTTTCGACAGCAATTAATTGTTTCTCGGTTATAGCACGTAATCCCTGCTTTACAAGACTAACAGCCTCCAATTTGCTTTTACAGCTTGATTGTATAAAGCAAGGATGTTATTATGGCTATATTATATCAGCCGTAACTCTGCAATCCAACAGAAGAGTCATTACAGACATTAACATGCATATTTGCGTTATGATGCAACTAGATGGCAAACAATCCAACGCATGTTTGTATAATTAATTAATGACATATTGTCGCCACAAGGACATTGTTAAGCCTGGAGTACCAAATAGATAAATAGCCTTTACACAACAGGAAACGTTTGCAAACACCTCAGAGAGTTGCTACCAATGTCATCATATTTTACACTGCATTGATCTCTACCAATCTCTTTGAAAAACACGTCTGGTCCGAGGCGAGAAAGAGGAATCACGCTAAAAATGGAAGCATGGCTAAGGATTATAATATGCCAAACCAATTTGTTTTTCATTACACAGATGATTAAATCAAGTAACATGGATTTAGGAAAACAGAGCAAAAGGAGGCCAAGCAAAACAGTAGAATGAACACACTAAAACTCTTCTTTTATCGGAATTGTCTGTGCACTTGAATGCTCCTTTATTCAAAATTGTATTCCTAGGCAAAGTGTAATATTTAAAGTGTTTTATTGCATTGTGAGTTCTTCTGAATGATAAACATTCTTAATCATACAAAATATTTAATTCGAGTCCAAAAAAACTAAAGCGACAAACAAGTATATGAAAGGGGTTTAAAAAATAATAAAGTCATGGTTTACCCAGAAAATGAAAAATCAGTCATCAGAAATTCCCTCTCTTGTAGGTTCGAACCAGAATGATTTTTAAAGGCAATTAATAATGATTGAATATATATATATATATATATATATATATATATTAATGAATGACATATTGTCGCCACAAGGACATAATTATATATATGCATTGATTTATAATGTGTTATATCTTTTCCGTCATTAAAATGATCGTCAAGTTATTGTTTTAAGTTTTCCAACATTAAATGAACATTCTTTGACTGTTCTTTTTAGAAATACTGAGCTGTAGAAACCCAGATAGACACTTAATGAGCAGTATAGGATATAGAACAAATCATCTGCCTCAGCACAGAGAAAATACCATTAGCCTGAATAATTAACCAGCGCCGAAGTGAAATACAAACTCGACCAACCAAACATGTCTCATGTATCCTCAGGCTGATAAAACACCCAGACTTTCATGTTCGACACCGGCACGCTCTCTCAGTCTCTCCTTCACAAAAACAGTTGATTTAGTATATAAGCTACACATATATGCTGTACATTTCATAGATCTAAAAAGCCATCTCACTTCACTTCACTTCAAAACACTAATATCGATCTGGTTTAACTCCTGTTGTGTTCTCCTACAAACAGTACTGACCTCTATTTTGGTTTCTTCTACAGTGAAGAAAAAGCAAAATACCCATAAAGTAAGGTCAAAAACACCATATATTCCTAAAAGCTCAAATCGTTTGAATTCGCCCAACTTGAGCTTCTGCTCTAAGCTCAAGGACGAAAGACAGTTTGTGCTAATAAAATATAAATTAGTAAAAAAAAACGACCGTTTTTTTTTCTGCTTAATGCAAAGCTCAAAACAATATTCCATCATGGCGCATATCATCTGGGGTGACAAGAGCCTCCTTAAAATGTACCAAGCTGAGCTGCAGCTCACGAAGGGAGAAAGGAGAGGAATATCTCATTATGATCTGACCTCTCGATCCCTCCTCTTGTTTTTTCGGGCGCATGACTAAAAGCTCCGGCCTCATCAATCCCTGTCTAAAGTACGTATCGGGCATAAACATGCCTGTTATATAACCCATAAGCCTATCTGTAATAGACGAGTTACTGAAATAAAAGCGAACAATTGTAAAATACCATTTAGAGGACATCAATTATCTGAAGAGGAAAATGATGGCAGAACAGCACGCGGCATGACGCCTTTTCTAAACTCGGTTATTGAGCTTACATTTTGAACCGACGCTGAACATCGCAGCGAGGTGCAACCATCAAGCAATTACCGTCTTGCCTTTTTATGAGGCGAATACATTATGTGAAAGGCACATTTACCCACCTCAATAGAAAATCAGTGTTGATTCACGGTGGTAGCGTGTTTGAGCGGTGCCTACTGATGCATGCGTGCTTGTGTCATCCCTGTAACTCACTGTTGCATGTACTGTGCCAACATGTCCGATTGCTTTGTCAGAATAAATGTATTTTCCAATGTACATTTTCCAAACAAAAAAAAATCGATGCTTAGCCATGCAAAACGTGTCGCCAGGATGCTAGTGTAGAAGGCAGTTGCCAGGGCATTGCTATGTGGTTGCTAAGGGGTTCTAAATAATGGTCTGTGCATTTCTACAATATGTGGTTGAGCATATTTGATTTAAATAATTTGAGAATTATTAATAATTTATAGAATTATTAGAATGATGCAAGATTCTACCATGCGGTTGCAAAGTGACCGTTCAAACATAAACATAATACAAGTTTTAAAACCTAAAATAACAATAGTAAAAAATTTACCCCGCCTCTTTCAAGACTATTTTTCCTTGGTCAAACGCATAAGATATTTTGAAGAATGGTGGTAGCAGAAAAATTGTGGTACCCATTGACTTGCATTTATTTTGTGTCCACTCAATAGAAATGAATGGGGCTGCCGTTTTGTCGGTTACTAACTTGATCTTTAAAATACCTTTTTGTGTTGTGCAGAAGGAAGAAATTCTTGTAGTTGTGAAATGACAAGAGTCAGTACATTTTCATTTTTAGGTGAACTGTCAACAATAGGAAATGGGATAGAAGTGCAAGCATAAAAAGCTTTGTATTTGCAATGACTTTAGTCTTCTCAAGTATGTAAAAAGCAGGATTCTTCAATTTAATGTAACAGGACATTAATGCAACAGCTGTTAACTGTCACATACAAACACACACTATGACGTGATGTACTAACAACACCAAGAGGTTCAGAGAGGTATGGAAAGTAGAGAACCTTAAATCCACCCTTAAAGTCAGCGTGTCTGGATAGAGTCAGTAAAGAGACGGATGCAAAAGTAAAAATAGAGAAATGCTTCAGGCTGCTTGACTTTAAGCAAGGGGAATAGAGGAAAAAAACAAGCAATGAAGCACTTATGTTTATGCATGAGGGAAACTTTTCCCTCTTGAGTAGTTAACAAGAAGAAAATGTGGAATTTGCAGAAACGTAGGTCCGCATCTGTGGGTGTTCGAGGGACCGTAAGAAAGGGCAGGTGCTAAAAAACGGCATGAGCAATAAGCACATATCAGGGTTGAACTTGCCATTCATGCGTCATTTGAATTAGAAGAACAAAGTTCCCATCTGGGGGTATACGTTAGCGAAAATAACGACAATTAAGCAGAAGTTCAGCAAACAAGACCTACCTCTAAAATATGACATTAACTTTTACATATAACAGAATGCTGACTTTGAATTTTACATCTTAGTGTAAGGATTAAGGTATTCGTAAGGTTAGGCTTCCTCAAAAATATGTAGCAATGTGCATATAAAAGTATCAAAGCTTTGACTTCAGCACGTTTTTTTTTTCAAACAAGAGCTTTATTTTCTTTTCAACTATATTCAGGAAGGCCAACAAACGAGAGATAAAACAAGTTTTCAATGTCTTGAAGAAAAGATCTTGTTCTTAATCTACTGTTCTTCTCCGAAGTACAACGCTCCTATGTCTTAAAATGCTCATTACATATTCAAATTCTGAAGAACGGATTGGTTCATGAATGTAACGTTTCAAGGCTGAACAGAAATATGTTCAGGAGATGAAAAGTGAAGTAATCATGGATTAAACAATGCTTTTTTAATTAAAATGGCTGCACGCAAGAACCAAGAAGCACATAATGACACTTTTTACCGCTGATATGATTTCAAACGCTGTTTAAGTCATGCCACCTTACAGTTAATTAAACAATTATGTCGAAGCATTTATTGCTGCTTTGAAATGCACAATTTAAATTTTACGCTACAATGTGTGAATTGCTTTTAACATGTCCACTTGCATTTATGCATCCAACTGGTGCTAAAGCGAAAGGGAACAAGCAATTCTTGCACTATGGATGTAACAAACTGCATTATTGATATGACATAAAAACAACTAGAATATGTGTTTCTTCAAAATGAACTGACATTTTTTTTTTACTTAACCCAAATGTGAGTTTTAACATTATAAAAATTGTTAAAGACACAAATAAATATTATAAGCGTTGTGTATTTAATAACTTTTTGCGGATAAATTACTATAAAAAATTAAATATTTAATACAGTTTAACTTTTATGTTTCTATTGATGAAGAATGTTTAGCTTATGGATGTGTCAATATAATATAGACGAATACAGACCTTACTTAACTGAAAAGTCATTTAAAATAAACAAAATGCTTTGAAAACTAAAAATAATTTACTTCACATGAGTCACTAAACCACCAAATGTGGATATTAGTGCTATTAGTGTAGTTATAACTTTTGGGGAAAACTTTTCATTGTACATTGACATTTTTATAAAAACCCCAACCCACTCTGAAATTACGATTCTACATATTCGATCGAATCATGCAATACTTGAGTATTGAAACCATAACCTTGGCATTAGTACATTGACATATAGTATCTGAAAGAAAAGTAGAGAGTAAAGTAAAAATCATCCACTGAGATTCTCAAGTCCTACTCCAGCCCAATCTAGGTCAAGGTTGTCTGTAAAATTAGGCCACTTCTGTCTTATTTCTCCTCTAATTTGCTGCATGGAACTCTAGGGACTCTGGCTGAAAGACGGCAAAATAATAAACCCTATATAAGTCACACAAATTCAAATATTGGTTGGCCAGAAGCTGGCTCCCAGCCCAAGTGTCTTAATACTCAGGCAGCACGATCATGACAAAAATCATCTGATAATATAATTGCGATATCTGTAAATATAGAAGTTTGGAAATATTTTATAGCCGTGTGTGAAGCAGCTGCATGGTCAATTTTAAAAATCTCAAACTAAATATTATGTAAATACAAATTTCCAAAACAAAAAACTAAAGGACATGTTAACTTATCAATTTTACAATCTCTAATTTACCAATGTATTTAGTGCATATACTGCCGAAACGCTCAAATATAAAGCTGTAATTGAGATTATATAACTTTTGCGAGTATCTTTGTTGATTATATAACTGCAATTCACCTGTAATTGCGATTCGTTTTTCGATTAATTGTGCAGCCCGAGCTAATACCCACATAGGCGAGTGAATAAAGTTGTGTGATGTTTGCACGAATCGTCCAAATATACTGCTCTAATTTAGATTTATGAGTTGTTTATCATCTCGTCCTAATAAAAGCCTTACGTGGGTTTCATAACTACCCAGCAACGTATCATTTTCCAATATATGAGATCATCTCATATTTACACAATTAAAGAAAAGATTCACACGAGAATATAAATTCATAGTGGAGAAACTGGAGATGGTTGTGATTCATGCTCTCATCAGACACTGAATATGATTATGATCTCCTCTCTGGAGCTTTTAACACGCAAGGCTAAATCAAGCATGATAGCACCACTGAGGACCCCTCGAACAAACAACAGCTTGTCACGGGGTGTTTAAAAGCTTCAGCTACCTAATGTTTTATTACTTTATGGGTGAGGTTTTCCAATTAACTTGAGTCTTTACGCCGGCATATCAACCATTACCATTTCCATTTTTATTGAAAACTGAAACTACAAGTTTACTACAAGTTTAGCTTGGCTTTAATTGAATTGAGGCACTAACAACTAAAAGACCGACAAAAGTAACACAATTGTCATTTGCTATGTTAAACCCTGACTTTGTCACACATAATATTTGTATATAAAAAGCTATGAATGATGAATCAATATGTTTAGTTCATCCCGCAATTATTGTCATTAAATATTGGAAACCAGACAATTCGATTCCAAACCAATATATTTTAAATGCCCCCACGAATGATCCAAAGCACCACATAACAACAAAAGACCACAGTTACATGATCACATACAATCCCTCCAAAAAGAGCTGCGAACTGAATTAGAGACATTCAACGGCACCATGTGGTCAAGCCGCGGCGAACAACAGCCTAATGTAACAACATTAGTGATGCGCACACACTTAATGATGTTGCTAGTGACCCACAAAGAGTGAGGAACGTGCCCTCACAGGAGGTGATAGGAGCACTTGTGCTAAGTGCAGATATGCTGGAAAGCTATATTTACTGACAGAAATTGAACGCAATTTGTCCCATAGCCATATTATTAGCTGTTCATGGTTAAAAAAAGTCTCCTTTAACAACATTTGTCTGAGAGCTTCAATCCTGTACTACACCAGGAGGACACATAACCTAAACACTTAACCTAATAGAAAGAGGTTTTTATAAAAAGTGAATTATGTTTCTATTTTCTGCTACTGTATGTGCTGCCCACTCAGTTTGCATTATCTTTACAAGTGGATTCAAGGCTGTGAAGAGACAAGTGGTCATCTAAGCAACCTCAACATGCTGCTATTCTTTAAATCTCTGTGTTTAAAGAGGTATGGGAAGATAACTATCAATTATAGATCAATACATTTAGCAGATTTGTTAAAAGTCTGTTTAACAATTTAGATAAAGGAATGTTTAGGAGTTAAACCAAAATGACAGCAACAGTATTGTGTGTAATCAAAACAATGGTTTTAATACGGCATACACAGTAATGTACTTATAATAATCCTCTAAGGGATAAAGGGATGAAGCAAGCTGTTGGAAATACACTTTTAAAAACAAAGATGCTTAATGATGACATTGGAAACCATTTTTTGTCTAAAACTACCTAAGCTCTGAAAATGAATAACGTGGTTTGTAAATATTGCACATTAAACATTTTCAGAGGGACATTATAAAATAATTTATTAAAAATCCAGCACTTTTCTTTAAAATTTATATTATTTACCTTTATGTGTTGAAAAAAAAATATTATTTAATAAATGTATATTTTAAATATACACCTAATAATTTTGTTGAATTCTAATAGAAATATTTTAACCCAACAAATTAAATTTACTCATGCACAAAATTAAACATTTAATTAATTTCAAAGCTTTAAAATGTACTATTTTTTATTTCACAGAAAACAATGTATTTTATGTCAATCACATATAAAAATTTCAAAATTTGTTTTTTATATTACAAAAGTTAAGAATGGCTCTTTAAAGAGCAGCTTACCAAATAGCTCTTTGTTGAACAATAAATATTTCTCATAGGGCATTGCTTTGAAGAGCCCTTTAAGCACCTTTATTGTGTAAAGTTGCAAATATCAAACATATAAACTTTGGAAAATCCCATTGTGCAAGAAGACGAGTTTTCAAAACCATTATAATGATTTGACCCCATAACTGTAAGTGCATGACTATAAATGCAATATCTGTTTTCATGACAACTGAAAACATGAAACAGATTTCCATAAGGCTAAAATTGCATTAAAACCACAATAAAACTGTAAATCATTTATGGTGGATCTGATTTAAAACACTTAACGCTTAACATTTCTGAGTTAAAGTGTGCCAAATTCTACTCATTCACAAAGAGAAAAAAATCACTAAAAGACTATAGTTCTGACACTAAACCAAAACTGCAAAAATACCTGCTTCATACAAAACCGGGCACAGGTCACAGATGCATGCCACTGGTTTGAAAATTCCTCCGTTGGGAGTGCAAGAATGCGAGCCTCATACAGATGTGACCTAAATGACATCCCTGTAAAATCACTTTTGTTTAAGGATCACTGACCTCTTCAGGTTAAGGAGAGCCCAGGGGATGCCAGTTGGGGTCTTGAAAGCGGGCAACAGCTTCTCTCCTAGTTCAACAGCTTTCTTTCTAAACACCTGGTGAGAGAGAGAAACACAGAAAGTGGGGGTTAGGTTAGCAGAAACGTGTAACCTCAGGCAGCTCATAAACTAAATATATTTATATTATCGGTCAAATTTGCATGGTCTATAGAGTCAGCTGACTGACAGAGAAGCATTGATATTCTGCTGAGGGCAGGATCCTGGAGGCAGCTGATAACAGCAGATAAGATGAGGGCAAACAGTATACACATCCTGCTGTAAACCTGCTGCCTGCCTGTCATCTTCTGTCTGCTGTGTACCTGGCCCTTCATTTTACTCCTTTGACATTTTAAACCAGTGGGGATGCTCTAAATCCCCGGACCGGCAAAAATGGTTCTTCTCTCCCTGTACCGAGATGTTATCGAACTGAGTCAAACGCTTTGGTTAAAAAATGCACAGGTGGGAAATGGCATTCCTTCAGTTTAAAGGGATAGTCTGCCCAAAAATAAAAATAAATAAAAGAAAAGAAAGAAAGATACAGCCCTCAAAATAAATAAAAAAATATATAATATTTTTATACTGTGGTAGTCAACGGTGCCGAAGGTATCTCAGCTGCTTACATATATAGTCCATGTTGTTTTTGGTGCTCTGTGTTCATGCAATTAAAAGTCATTGATATACCATGTTTCTTGGTCTTTTAATGAAAAGTTTATTAATAATATAACGAATATACAATAATAAGGAACAAGGAAGAAATAGGGAAAAAAAAGGGAGAAAAAGAGAAGAATAATATACAAAGAGCACTTATTTACTGAAATATTAATGGAAGAGCATATATAATTTAATTATAATCACTTTATATTATCACTTTATATAATTACTTTATATTATTTTTTTTTAAGAATTGTAAAAGGTTTGTCTTGTATTTATGAATGGAAAATTTACATAAAATAAACCTTTTTTATATTAAATATATATATTGAAATTTATAATAAAACATTTCTCATTTAAAGAATGATCTGAAGCATAATAACCAAAAATCAAATCTCTCTAAAATAAAGAGAACGTTTTTCAATAAGGTAGACCATGTTTTTTGCTAACCAGCGTTCTTAGGAAAAAAAATCAATAAATGTGTTCTGCAGAAGACATTAGGTATCACAGGTTTGAAGTGAAGTAAGGTAAAGAAAGATGAAAGAATTTTAATTTTGAGTGAACTATGCCTTTAAGGATTCTCGCATGACGATACATTTTTTTTTAATAATTTGTGAGCAAAGTTAAATCCAAAAAATCCAAAAAGTAAACCATATGTTAAGATTCTCACAATTTACATTTTTTATGATCTTATGTTTGGTTAAGGGGATGTGATGCTGGACTATATCTGCAAGTGGATCGGTCTTAAGAGATCTCAAAGATCAGCTCATCCCTCTTGTAATTCAACCTGTGTGTGAGAAAGGCCACAAAGCAAAGGTCCCCTGAGCAGGAACAGGACGAAGCGTGAGTCTCTTTCAAAACACGAGAGGAGAGCAAATGGGCAGAAACAAAACTGCAATCCGGTGACATGTCAAGTTTGATAAAAGAATAAAGGGCTGCTCTATTCAGCAGCCATAAAACAATAAATCTCTAGAATAAACAGACAAAGTTCATGGACATTCGTAATGTCAGACATCATCACCAGAGTTGAAACTTCTGTTCTTTTCACATCATATTAAAACATGCACATGATACCATAGCTGAGCCTGTCCAGACCTCTAAACGAGGACGTTCTTACCTCTGGTGTTTTCCCTAGTGCCTAGACAGCCTAGATAAAGTCTGTTCACTTGTCCTTGACACTTCAAACACAAGGCGAGACGTTCCCCTGTCCAAGTAAATTCACTGACTGGCATCATAGGACTTTTGCAAGTTGTCTGGTCGGGCTTTAACACGAAGGCAGTCACATCCACCAAATAAAAGATAATTTTAAAGCAAGTTTGACCTCAAAGGTATCAAAAAAAGTCGTCCAGTTAGATCAAGAAGATATGTGTGATGATAACATTTATGGTAACTCACAAGGAAACTTAAAGGACACTTGAGAATGTCCTCTTCTTCTGTGTCGCACTGAGGGGTGTATGGGCGAGCGTGTATGAGGATGTAGGCTGAAAACTGGACGTTCCCTAAATAAGATATATTGCCTTGTCAGTGGTTGGTGTCAGTATCTTTACCCAGATAACAGCAACGACTTTAGGGATTGGACCAGACAGAGCTGCTGAGAGCACCTTGACCCCTAAAACCTCTCCAAAGCCTTCCACGTCAACCTGGACTAGAGATGGAGACTAGCCGACACGAGCTTTCCGGAATAAGCAATGAAACCAAAGCCCTGATACTCAAGACAGCTTTGTGAAAGGCTGGCGATTACACCGCAGAGAAGCCAAAAGCTCAGGGGGTGGGAAAACAAAGCATCTATAAAATAAGAAATATGGCTAAACTAGAACAACTATTAAGGGGACGAATACGAATTGGATTTCATTTGGACTACAAATCAGGTCACATACAAATATGCAAATATGAAGTCTTAATTAATCTGTCTTCCTGCTGCATAGGCAAAGCGGACCGTCAAGTTGTCTTTGGGATTTTTGTCTGTTCACTGGAGCACTACATTATTACACAATAGAATTAAAGACTCAATACATTAACCTGAGTGAATTGTCTACAGACACTTGTGGTGGCCGTATTTAGGTCTAAAAGATTAATGGCTCTGAAGGGGAAGCTAAAACCAAATCAATCCCAGGTAAAACGGATGGACCATCTACCACACAAAACAAGGTCAACCCTCATTACCTGATGAAAATCAAAAAGCCCAGCTCAACTCCTTTTAGCAAATTAATCTAATTTATAGCATTTTTTATGAAACTTTTATGAACTGTTTTAAAACACAAAACTTACAAAAAACGATTCCATGATTAAATCTCTTTTATTTTATTCTGTATTTAGTTGTATTTTATTTTGTATTCCGTTCTATTCCAGTGTATTATATTCTGTACTCTACTCATTCTTTATACAACTGTTTCACTTTTCCTATTTTCCTTTTTTCTTTTCTTATTCTTTTTTAATCTTTTTTTGTATTCTTTGTGTAACTTATATATTGATGTGTAAAGCAAAATATTATAGCTATGATAAAAATATTCAGATTATGATACAAATATTGCCAAATATATCAACATATACGCTAATTCCCTTATAAATATATTAATATAATGAAATCAATAATTGAGGGTAATTTTATATTTTAATTATTATTTTAACTCAAACAAGCAAATAGAAAAATGTTTAATGCAATGTAACATTTTGGCATATTACTGTTAATACTTTTCTCTTAAAAGCAATGCTCAGATATGGTTAGAAGCTCTAGAAATGAGAAATAAATAAATAAAAAGCCCGCTCATCTGCAAACCTGTGCAGCAGAGAATGAAATATGGATTTTTACTGGGATCCAAATGAAAAGATGGTTGATATCTTTTAAGCTTAATAGCAGGCAGAACATAATTACATCTAATAATTTTAACAAACTTCATTTAAAACAGAAAATGCAAAGCCTAGGACAATAAACGTTGAGTTATAAGTTAAACACTTTAAAATGCACAGCTGTGCTCATCATTTGCTATTGTTTAAGATCTGGTAGCGCAGTACATCACACAAAGTGAGCAGGAGACACATTTAAAAAGAGGCACCTGAAAGCAATTACTCTGCACACTTCTACATATTTATCTTAAGTCAGCAGAGCGAGACAACTCCAGCCCACGAGGCAGAGCTCTCTGGCTTCAACAACAGGAGAAAAAAGATGGATGAAAAGAAAATGCAACCAATGAGAAACGATGTTTGGAGTGAAAGTAAATAACGCTTTTACATGCACTGCTCCTCCGGAACCCTTTGACACAACGGCCTGCTGGACGTTGAGTATACGGCTGGAGGACAAAGTTTATGTCATTGTCAAGTCATTAGAGAAACATTAGTGACCATCAACATTTGTGGGCGCTGGATAAATGTAAAATCTACTAGTGCCATTTAAGAGATGAATTGTGATCTCTGTGTCTTCGTTAGCTCACATTCTTGTCGTCGTTTTATATGAGTAATATACTGAGGTCGGGAAGCAGGCCGTATGAGAATGTCAATTATAGCATTTGAAAGATATATTGAAACATTTAGCAGATAAAATCAATCATAATTTTTTACGAAGAATGTTAAATATATTTTCATGGCTCATGGATAAATTGTATGGCATGCATTATATATACCATCGGCAAATGTAGCAGATGACCGCATTTGAAATCCCTATCCATTCATATAGTCAATATTCAGCTTTCCTGTGTTTTGGATGTTGACCTTATCTATTGAAATCCTCGACCACGAGTTCATTCACAACGGTATCAGCCCAGTCTGAACAAAACTGGTATCAGCATGCGGAGAACTATATGGCTTTGATCTTCTCTACCATTACTGGAGAACGAGTAATGTTCTCCAAGACAGGCTTATACGAGAGTGATGAAAAGGAACCCGTCTCTCTTAAACCAATATCTTTTTCATCTTTAGGGAAAACATTGTAAAAGTGATGTATTAAAGATATGTAGAGAGAAACCCTTTTTTCAGCACCGCAATAAATGAATAATGAAGTCTGTGATATATCCCCATGGTTGGATCTGGAAATCTTTGGGAGAAAGAATCAACTCTCTTATATGATGCGGTCCGTAAATTACAACCGGAGCATAAGTCAACGGCTTTGTGCGCTGTGACGGCTTCCTTTTGGCTGCGGTGCAAGACATGCGGCAATGATGGAAAAGACTGCTCACATCTGGTTCCTGTGTAGTACAATCCTACACAAAAATATGCTTTTAGGCCATTATCTACAACAGGGTGAATCTCAAGACCATCTTATATTAATATATATTACTTACAATAACATACTCAGGAGAACATATTTAGAACAAAGTAACTAAGAGAGACAGAGAGAAACTAAGGTAACGGCTGCATTTTTCCTAAATTAATTAAATTTGCAATAGTGACATTTTCTACATGTGGCGTGAATGACAGCTGAGAAAATAAAAAATGAATGGGCTGAATCAGCATCTTTTTTAGTAGGATATGGTAACACAAGACCATTGTGATTTAAATGCAAACAGATGAATGGACAGCCAGGTGGAATGGATGTGGATTCTATCAGCGATGGATCATGTTGCAACCTTTTAATGGGTCTATGTGAAGACACACTGAATTGTCTTTGACATTGTTTGTCATTTAAAATTGAATTGAAAGAATCAACTTGTTACAATTATTAAAAGCGAGCTAAATGACCTAAATTAATATTCTGCCATCTCAACATTTGGTTGTTCATACCATATTTGAGAATCAACAATGTGGCCATACCATTGCCCATTCAGATGAAAATGAGGGTCTGTGAGAAAAGGCGAGGCCGAAGAGAGATAGATGGGAAAAGGCTTTTAGCATTGTGATGAAATAGGCCACTGGGACCCACCTGTGCTCAGTGATAAAGCAGAAGCGATCATGCGAATGTTGAGAACTTAAAGCCATATTGACGTGAATGTCATCTTGCACTGCATCAAAGAAGGAACAGGAAGTGTGGCGTGTAATTTTACAAACCACTGCCAAACTGTGGTCAAAAAAACAGTCACCTATTATTTGTGGGTTGCAGGATTTACATTCTGGTACTGAGATTCGAAACTAGCAACATTCTGCTTACATGTCCAAAACTAACCACCAGACCACAACTGACCTCATTTATATAATAAATATCCGAGTAGAGTAAACATCCAGTGAGATTTTTGTATGCTCAAGATGTGTGATATAGTAAGCAGTAGTAAGAGATCTGCTGTCTCCATCAATTTAATATATTATTATGTGATGCAAAGAAAAAATTTAAAGAAAGAAAGAAAGAACTAAAGAAGACTTGAACTAAATCCAAAAGACTTCAAGACAACTACCTGCAGCTCTACAGTACAATGGAATGTCACTTTACAATACTGCACCATAAATCTTACTGAACTATTAAAAATAACGGCAAAATAAATGTTTAGAAATGCCAACTCATTTTTCCTAATGCCACACTACTGCAAATAACATAAATACTGAGTCACCCATTCAACCAAAGAATGAAGTGAAGTGTCTAAGACTTTTGCACAGTACTGAATATTCAGACAGTAAGACACACACACACACACACACACACACACACACACACACACACACACACACACACACACACACACACACACACACACACACACACACACACACACACACACACACACACACACACACACACACACACACACACACACACACACACACACACACACACACACACACATAAAAGAACTGACAATGAATTGCTTGCACTATTGACAGCTCTATTTTAATGGCATTAGATCCCCTACAATGTACATTTGTAGCCAAAAAGGTTTCGATTCAATATGGCCACAGAGGTACTAAAGGCTGGTATGATCCAGAGGCCAAAATTTTGCTATCGATCCGACCCCACTATATATAAGTCATGCTTTCAGATACATTAAAGTAAGATAAAGCACACAATCACAACCGCACAAGATACTATCAAATACTTCATTGCTGACCTTTACTCAAAGCTTCAACAAAAAGGAACACTTTCATTGCTCTCCCTAGACGATAAAAAGGTCTGAAACCACAGCGATCAGATAGGGGCAGTCACAGAGAATCAAGAAAGAAGCTTTGCGTACACGTGTCAAAACAATCTGTGAAAAGACATATCAACATCACACTTTCCCTTTGCCTCTCTCACTCGCTTGCTCTGCCTGTCTGGCTCAGACAAATGTAAACATGACAAAGAAGGAAGATCAGCTAAAGATCTGCCAAAGATCTAGTAGCCCTCGCGGCTGATGGCCTTCTAATCTATTGTTGGAGTTCAACAAAACATCCAAAGTTTAGCTAAAGGATTTAGGGGGGAGGTTTTTGACTCGGGCCAGTAAGCAACCACCTTAAAGTGGTCAAAAAAGAACTTGGCAAATGCATGGCAATTTTCACCCAAGTATTTCTCCCGGAAATACAAAAACCTGACTTATCATTCTGCATGCAGCTGGAATGATATTGACTTGGGCGGCTAAAAGGATGATCATATCGTATTCAGAGATCATGAAAACCTTGGAAAATATTTCTCTCTTGACTTTATAGCATTGGCCTGCTAAGCTATAATACCCGTTATCTTTACTGTCCAGTGGCCAAAACATGCGTAAATCGAGTAAGCTCATCTGAATTAGAATTTAATTTATATATTACTCATTTCGAAAAACAATTAGATGGCAGATATTTTCAGTTAGAGATCCTAAAATAAATGTTGTGACCTTTCTAGAGGAAAACAGTAGAAATTGCCATTGCAATGAGCGCTAAATAAACCCCCCAAAACAATCTGTTGCAATGAATAAACTAAGATCTCGGTATTGTATTATAGCTGGAGAGAATTTAACCTTTAAAGAACCAATAACAGCCAGCAGGAAACGTGGGAACTGAAGCAGTTATTCAAATATATAAGCAGCTGAAAATAAATAAATAAGAAAGATTTACAGCTGTGCATAAATTTAACTGGTGCCCTGTCATTGATTTATGCGGTCTTTGGGAAAGCTGTGTTCCCTAGCGACAGGGATTTGATCCACTTCATGACAGGTTAAGCCTTTGCCTAAAGAACTAAACATAAACCAGTTTAAAGCATATTTCTCAGACAAATCTACAAATTGTTCTTAAAATAATGTGAAGAAGTAATAATAAATACTGAGTAATTCCTTAATATTTCTGTCAAGCGGCAATTAAGAAATAGGTATTCCTTTAGATTATTCCAAAAGATAGATTTAGGGATAGTTCACCCAAAATTAAAAATCTTACCCTCATGTCATTTCAAAAGACTTCATTCTGGAGACTACAAGGTGTTTTAAAGAATGTTGTCAACCAAACAACATAGGAGCCTATTGACCTCCATATGGATAGAAAACAAAACACATTTCTTAAAATATCTTCTTTTGTGTTTCACAAAAAAGGGACAAAGGTTTCTGGTGACATGAGAGGGGAAGAAATGGCATAGAACTCTGAAATATTGTAAATCCAGAATATGTAGTTACATAGAGCGACCTTGCAATTAATAGCAAAAGCTCATGCTATGAAACTAAATTTGCACTTGTCGGCATTATCGCCATGCAACATTTAATTCTAAAGAAGTTTCAATATCAAAGCCTCCAGACAGTACATAGTAGTGAATTAGAATTGAGAAAACACTCACTTGCTTAAATTTTACACAAGTAGTTAAAACATTGCAAATTTTTCTTGGCTCAAACGAGAAACCTGAGCTTTTTATTTTCTCAAGAGACTCACTCTTAAAACAACTCTGGCCAATGACCTGTAACTGAGAAAACAGCCTCACACGAATATTCAAACAAACTATTTGGCACGTAAAATAATGCAAAAGTTGATATAGCGAAGGAGCTTAAAGAAAACAAGACCTGATTCTAAAAGTAACAACATTTTCAAGCAATCAAACAGTCTAAAAAGTATAATTGTACAACACCAGGACCTACAACCTGCCAACAAACCTATAAAGATCTGTTTCCTAGACCGCTCAAGCTGTGATAATTCTTCCAAAAACATCCAGCGATGTGTCACCCTACCACATAAACCAATTTTCACCCTGTCAGGGTATCCCGTGGTGCAAAAACGTGTGAATTACAAAACCAGGGAGCTATCGTCCCGACCATGGGAATGTATTTTAAAACAGCATTTTACAGATACATCAGATTTGAGCTTTCATTGTGTTGTTTGGGATGTGGCTGTTCCAAACAGATTGCAACAGTAAAAGCGCTTAACCCAAATACGGGTGCATCTGAAAATGCCACGGCCTATTACCAGAGGAGATTATTCTAGTGGCTTCTAATGGCCAGGGCTCAATAATCCTATTATGAGATATTAAGTGACCAAAGCAAAAGCACCGGAAAATGTCAGAACTGAGCTTTCAGGAAATTTTGGGGACGTAAACGAAAGATTTTGTCTTTGTAAAACGATGAGCTGTTGACATGCCGATGTGGGGTGGTGATACTTTGACAGTGATAGGGGTTAAGACTTGCCTTGTTAAACATCACTGGGGGGATGGAGATGCTGTTACAAACAGGCTTGAATTTGAGAGAAGAACAATAATAATATTTCTGTATTCATCAAAAATACAGCAAGGGGTAAATCTTCCAATGAGTCAAATCTAAAATGTGATAGGAGCTAGATAAAACCAAAAACACAATCTTGCTGCACAAGAGAGCCAGATTCAGCATGTTCCAATTAGAGATTTGATCAACTGTGAGCGACTGGTAACTTTCCCTCGATGAGCGCAGGCTCATGTCCAATAAGACACCTGCAGAGCCAGGACAGACTCTGAATGCAAACCTTTGACCCTGCAAACCCTCTCCTGACAACCACCTGAGGAGCAGCGTGTTTTTGAAAGATCTAAGATGCAAACAGGTTGGTCCAGCAGGAATAAAAACAGAATTTATTACCAAAAAGCTCTTGTGACGATTTTTTTCATATTGCGGTTACATTTGTGATTGTGCGACAGTAGTCTGTCTATCTCAGCACAGCGTCCAACCTCTAATCTCTATACCGACACCAGCAGAGCCAAAAAGAGCAGAGCAGGGCATAAAATCACTCAGAATGCGTTTTCGTTCACAAAACACTGATAATTGAGTCTGAACATCATCAAAATTTAAGTCTATGCACAACTTTTCCATTTGACAAATAAGAAATAAACATGTCTAATTTTTGGAGTCCAAGTCCATAATGCATGGTTTTTGGGAGACAATAAACTTTGTAGTATTTCTTTGATTTAAAATTCATCAAACAGCAGAAATAATACCCAACAACTGGACAACAGAGAGTACTTTATAGATAATAAAATAGTTACTATATTTAAAACTTTAAGTGACTTTGTAGAATAACTTTGAAAATCATAAAAACTACTCTAACTTTACTGTAAAATCATGCAGTAAAAATTAAACAAATTTTTTCAAAACTTAAAGACCTCACATGTGTATATGAACCAGCAAATGTTGACTCGTGTGCAAATACTGCTTTTTTATATTGTGATTTTGAAATATTTTCAGAATTCCCTATTACGCATAATAGAAACGATCAACAGTGTTGAATAATCAGATGAAATAAGGAATATGAAATAAAGTTAGTCTGTTTGAAAGTTAGTAATTTACTGATCAGAACAGTACAGTTTTGTATGAAACTGAAGGGGCCAGATGTGAGACCAGATTTGCCAATGCAAATTTTGCCCTTATCAATGTGAAGACTCAGAGGTCAAGCTACTTGACGGACAAGCCATTTGTGGAAAGGGTAAATGAAGGACTGTTTTCATATAAACTGCCTGGAATAATTAAAAACATGCAGATGAAACACGGCTTCATTTCCATGGCCTAAAAACAAGTCTATCTGTCACTTTAATGGATTTTTGCTTTACACGGATAGACACACTTGCATCTTGGAGTTATTTCGACGGCTGCAGTGTTTTTCTTTCTTTCAGTTTCAGTCAATAATGTTTTTCTCTGATTACAGGGTAATATAAAGTAATGACTGTGCTTTTCCCCAGAGCAAGCTTTCATTTAGCATAGTTAATAATACTGGCTTAATCGGGCCTGACAAAGGTTTTGATTTGGCCATCAGAATCAAAGGTTTTGTCTAACTGTGATCTCTGCCCTTACTGTTTGTGAAATGAAACTCCAGACCTCGAAGCCTAAAAAACAATACAAGTAATTTGCATATGTCATTATAGGAATTAACCAATTTATCACTGTATCAACATTAAAACAGTAGAGAAATTTAAAAAAAAAATCATTTCAAGGAACTTGAAAAAATATTTCATCTTCAGCTAAAATGGAAAATCTAGAATCTTCACAAGTAATATATATAAATTAACTTGTGTCTCTTGTGTCTTTTGACAGCTCTCTGGTTTTGCCCATCTTGCTACTTACACTTTCAACTGATTGTGGGGTCCACAGTTGCCTCTATGACAGCTTATGACCTCAAACTGGGGCTACTAATTTCGAATTATAAGAAGAGTAAAGCTGGACTATTTAAAAATGAAATAAGAGGTTTTTGAAGCACAATTTACATCAATGCAAAACTACCAATGACAGATAACCTAATTAGGACGCCCTGGTACTGACAACCTGTGGCCTTTGGAAAACACGATGAGGCAGCAATCTGATCAAATACCGCTCTTAATCTCTTAGTGTTGATAGCCCTGCATCTCGATGCAAAACTAGCCGGGACTGATAGAAGCACAAAGCCTTTCTCTTAGCTTTGCTTTCGTCTCCTACTAGGCTTGTTCTTAACTGCATACTGCAAAAAATATATACCTTTCATGCCATAGAGATATAAGTCTAATGAGTTTTCACACAGCTCTGTATGCTGTATGCTGTAAAGAAACATAAATTTCCTTATATATGGCCCGTATTTTACATTTGGGAACCCAACAATTCTGAATTTAAAGAAACTCAGGCTGGAATGTAGATAAATTGCCCTTGCTTTAAATAGTGCCAGAAGCAGACCCATTGGGAGCCGGAAGGCCATGTGAGAGGGTGAGCAGCGTCTCATCTTTGCTAATGTATAAAAACTAATTTAATTGGCTTAGGCTGCTCAACAACATCTGTTATAACACAGATTAACTGCTTGACCAAGCTCACAACATTATTAACACAAACAGGCCATTATGTGGGTGAAACACTTCAACGTACCTTGTCATTACCTGATTAAACTCTCAAGTCTTAAGTGGCACTCATTTCTTACCAACTCACACATCTATGCCTTAACCACAGCACAATGTGCAAGATTGTTTTTGCAATACTGTATTATGGATAAATTCATCAATTACATTTTTAACAATATACTGCATCGATGCCACACATAAATATTGATATAATCTACCTTTATTTTGAAACACTCAATCTCGTTACTTGGGCAACGTCCAGCTACACTATGAAAACATATTTAACTGAGATTTTTCGTGAAATTGACATGAAATACAGATATGTATATATAAACACACAGTCAGGTCAATATGTATTTGATCACCCTGTGCTTCTGCAAGTTCTGGAGACAAGAGCGCTACGAGCATTGAAATAAAAAACTTAATGTGACGCTTCATGTGAACGGCCCGTAATTAGGTGTAACTAGTGTATGTTGTCCTTGACTTTCATTTAATAAGTTTTTAAGTCTCATTTGTACATGATTATTAAAGAATTTATTTGTGTAAATGTTTTAATGTTATGTTTAAGGTTTTTAAAAATAGGAAATCAATGCCATAGTAAATCGATACGGTACCGTGATGTGGTAAATGTGCAATCCAAACCCTGGTCTGAAATATGGAATCCGTCAGCGTGAGTGACATCAGAGCCAAAAACAACTTTTCCAAATTACCTTCAGCTAATTCTTGCCACGCCAAATGTCACAGAGGATAAAAGAATCTCCAAATGCACATGCATCAGCAAACATCAATTATCTTTACAAATCACAGTTCTCATTTATTCCGCTGTCAATTACGTCTGGGTGCACATCTGAGTGCATGTGCCGCTTCAAAAAGAAGAAAGATCTTTCAGCAGAAACGGATCTTACTTTGAACCGCATCCTACTCTTTCTATGAACAGGAGAGTGTTTTATGGGACAATGAGAGATCTAGCTGTAGTTGAGCTGGAAGAGCTGAAAATAAGAGGAAAATAATTGACATCTGAAGCTCTTTGCACTTTTACATCTAATACACCATGTCAAAAAATGCCAGTTGAAAGACAGATCATGATCACAGACCAAAATACCTGCACTTATGGCCACTTATCACAGAGGTTCACGTTTTAAAAGTTAATATGAGAGGTGAGCTATGGCCACGTGCTGCCTTTTCAAGGCTTAGCAGGCCTTTAAGATTCAATAAGAAACATTTTGTGTTTATTTCTCATTAATGACACAACATAACTACAACACACTTTCCACCGATTGGTCTCAGCTAGAAGGAGGAAATAAAGTAAACTGTCTTGTTTTGTGAGCCAACATGAAGCCCCGTGTTGCAGGGCCCCATATTGTAGAGAGGAAATTGCTTGTCATGCTCTATCAGAGAAGAGAAGATCTTTTGCTAATAGCAGGTGCGCCGGGCGTCTGGGGTATTCGCAGGAACGAGCGGAAAACAAGTCATTTACCTCCGAGCAAGAGAAAAATTATGCATTCACAATCGGCTGAATAATGTTGCTTTCACGCGACACTCCCTAAAGTTTCATTTCTCTGCTTGTTGCAGTCAAACTGCCGTTGTAGCTCGGCACAGCTGGCAACAGGCGTCGAGTTAATCGCCACATGACTTCCATCACGCTTAAAACAGCGCAGCAAACAATTTAGGACCAAGAAACGGTCAAATTAGCATAATTGAAAATCGTGCATTAAACAACTCATAGACGGTTCTTTGTAAGGCGAAGAATGGCATTCGCATTATGTGAACAGTACACAATAGATGTGTCACTCAGCACGGCGCCGGCATTAAAGACGTAAGCGGCGACTTCCAAATTGTTTAACGGACGACAAACGCTTGTGCCATGTATTTACAGTAGAGATGTCTCTTGACAGAACTGAACGACTCTGGACTTGGAGTTAAGATGATTCATTTCCTCTGCCTCACTGTAAACAAGTCAAATGCATTTTTAATCATTTCAGGGAAAAACCTAATGAACCGTCATTCCAGTGACGGCTAATGAGCTGTAATACACTTGGTAACGGAGAAAACCTCTCAGTAAATAGCACAGAATAATGACATGTGCACCTCTGTACTGTGTCAGAGAGATGCAGAGGAGGCTGGTCCGTGTGTCTGGACCATAGTTATGATGAAACAGATGTTATGATCATTAGTACTGATGGCATCATTTATCCAGCCCTGCCCTGCCAGCAGAGCCTAAACGGAATAATTTATGTCTTAAAAGCAGCTTTAATCAGATTGACAATGCTTGGAATATGCCATACAACGACAAACTATAAGAATCAGAAAAAAAGTTTTCTTGTAAAAAAACATGTTCTTCATTTTATGAAGTACACACGTCATGGCCTATTGATAATGGAGTTTGAATCCTGACACTAGGGTTGTGGGTTCAAGTTTCGGGTGGGCAATACCATGACTAAGGTGCCCTTGAGCAAGGCACCGAATCCCCAACTGAACACGAATTCGGAGTACGGATCACCATATTTGGCTGTATGTCACATCACTTCTTCACTTTTTCTTATATCGGTTCAGCAGGGCTTAAAAGTAAAAAAAATTATAGACTTTTGCCTAGCAAACTAGAATACAATGATAACCAAGCCATTTATTTATGACCAAATACAAACAAAATATATACCAAATACAAATGAAAATGAAAATATGTATATCCTCTACAGATGACTAAAAGTTATATTTATAGTGCTTTAGACTGTAAAACAGGTTAAGTTCTCATGATAAACATTTTCCATTTGTCAAAAACAAAGTTATAGAATTGATATAGTATGTCTGTGCTAAAACACTCATCAATCATCATTCGAAATGTCATTTTTAAATCTTCAACTTTTTAATGTCAGAAAGTTCCTAGTTATTTAGTAGCAGAGTGTTTATTGGTTGCCACTGACTTGCATTCTTTCTGTGCTAATGGGGACAATGGATTTGGTTACCGATATTCTTCCAAAAATCGTATTTTGTGATTTTTTAATTAGCAAAGTCATACAGAATTTTCATTTGAAAGTGAACTGTCCATTCAACTAAACTTGCCATTGTCCTTGCAATACACAATTTATGTAAAACAAGGAAAAAAAGTCACCTTGTGTTTGAGTAGAAGAGTAAATTAAGAGGGAATAGAATCTGCTGAGGAGTCCCATTTCAGGTCAATACATGCAATATAATCTGTAATTGTACCCCAATGGTGCTATCATCTGTAGAACTTTTGTATTCTTTGAGCCTTGCTTTTGAGATTTGAGTTAAAGCACTGAGGATCAAGAGCTGTAACAGAGTTTAATTGCAGTCACCCGTAGTGTAGCCGTCTTCAGGTCGGAAAATCCAGCTGTGCATATAATCATTTAATGACTTAGGCTATAAGTGCTCTACCATGACAAAACTGCAATAAACATTATTAAAAAAATGAAAAGACAGGTTAAAAAGACATAATGGTTGATCTTTTTAATAACGCTCCTTAGAATCTACTATGTTTTGATTGCTTCAATTACCTTAAAATGGTCAAATGTGTCTTGAAAATGGGCTCAATATGCATTTCGGCTATAACATATTATACCAAGTTCCCTTACACGATGAGAAACTATCAATAAAATAAACATGCCATTCTTTGGGTGAATACACTCTTTGAGATAAACACTCACATTATTCTCAATTTTGAACAAAGACACATGAACCAAAATAAATTTGTAATAAAAATGTGTGCTATTCTCAAGAAAAAATATCTATATCTTCCCTGTATGCACACAGCACACAAGCCCAGATATGCGATTTATGTAAAATGAATTACAGTACAAAAGAATGGAGAAAAATCAATACGTGATCCATTAAGGAGTTAAGTGCTGTATTCTGACAGGTGGCTCTGTCCCGGGCTCTTCAAGTCAGTGATGGAATACCATCGGGGCGTAAATAACGCACAAATAAATCAGCCAAAGATTAATCCTCTCATCGTGGAAGGGAGGAAAACCAGAGACGGCCTAAATCACAGCAAACATCGGTGGTTTCTGAGAGCTCCGGCCGAGGGCCGTATTTGTATGAATCTCAAAACAATGAAAGATTCATCAAAGGGCCGAGGCTTGCTTTCACTACCAGCCAAGGCTTGGGAGTCATCACATCGCTTTTTAATTTTAATCTACACTAGATGCTACTCATTACGAGTATGCGGGAATTCCAAGGGTAATAAGAAATTACGTTGTCTCTTTGACCGGACAGCTTTGAAATGATCGATCTAAAAGCTTCCAAAAAACAACATCTAAGGCACAGCAATAAAAAAACAGAGACTTCATCCTCCAGTGGGGACTTTAGTGGAATCCTATAATAGGTTCCGTCTCCAAAAGATTACATTTTTCAAAGCCCAGTAAGAATTTAAGCCAGACACTTTCACAAAGATCCCCGCTGTGGCTTAACAATGTGACGGGGCTACCTGAGGCCCATCTTTTCTAATCAACATTTCTCAGTTCAGGGCACACATTATGATGAAGGTAGGTAGGAGGGCGTCTCATTATCCTGAGTGTCTGAGATGACTACACCGAAGGACTTTCATCAGTCTCGTGCTTCAAACCTGGACTCTGTGCCCACTTTGTATTCAATGATTAGGTATGCTATGCCTTCCAAGTCAATAACATGGTGATGAAACGGGCCCCTGCGTCTTGCTGAGAGAACAATAATGTAGCGGTTAAAGATTTATATCTCGGTTAAGCCATTTACATCAAGGGAGACTAGAACACAAAGCTGTTATCTTAACAATGTCTGACAATCAACTGTTTACTGTCAACCACAGAAGAGGATTTGTGTTATGTCATCTGTCACATGTGCTTTCTCTCTTTCTCGGTGTATAAAAGTGACAAGACATACAGCTTTCTCTCATTCTCTCTCATAAAAGTTATATTTCGTTCATAAGACACAACACTGTAAAACTCACAAGTTGCAAAGATAAAGCAATATTAATTAAATTACAGATTAAATATATCGAGTCACAATAAAATAGTGCACCCAAAACTGATAATTCTGTCAGGAATTACTCAACCTCGCAGTGAACACAAAGAAAGACATTTGGAAGATGTTAGCAATTGAGATGTTGGAGGCACCACTGACTAGCATAGTAGAAAAAAAATGGTAAGAAAATGAGATTTTAGAAAAATTCCCCAGTATTTTATTTGTTTACATTTTTCTAAATATATTTCATTGTGTTCAACAGAACAAAGAAATTCACACAGGCCTGTGAAAACTTAAGGTTGAACAATCCTTGTTATCATTTGAAATTTTGGGTGCAGACTTCCTTAAATCAAAAAAGCATGCTGTACCGCCAATGAAATCGTTATTAAAAAGCCTGCAATAGATGAAAAACGTTGAAACATGCATTATAAAAAAAATCATATTCAGACTATGCCTTGAATATCCATCATCATTTACTGATGTCATTCCAAACCTGTTTGACATTCTACTGCAGGACACAGGGTTACATATTTTGAAGAAATTCCAAACCACAAAATTTATAGACAGGTCATAGACAGGTTTTAAATGACATAAGGGTGAATAGATGATGACAAAAAAAAAACTTAGGGAGAACTATAAACCACAATACAAAAAAGAAATTTAAAAAATTTAAAAGATCAGTCACTTTAACTTCTAAAAGCGAACACAATCATCATATGACATTATGTTTAATAATAACACAAAGTCTCCTGTCCCCTGTAGGGAAACTTTCATGACATAGAGGGAATACTGCACTACAGTAATTCAGCGGTAGCAAAAGGGAGGGTCAGTGTAGAGATGAAAGACAGATGTTCTGCTGAAGGGCCTGTCTCACATCAACAGAGCCACTACGATATTACCACACAAGAACATGCCTGATGAAGCTGACACAATGCTTCTGCCCCCCTCCCCTGGACAAATCTCTCTTCTGCACCGCATAAATGAAAGCTTGTATTATCACTAAGAGTACATTTGCTGTCGGCGGCAGGGATAAAGCTGAGAGTATGGGAGGAAAATACCACTCTTACTATTTGAATCAGATCCTTCGCATTCGGCCAGATGCTGCTGGGAAAATCTAATTTACAAGATGGCAGATTGGAAATATGAGCGAAGTTCTGCATTAGCCTGATTCAATGAACACTTGGAATTGCCTTTGCGTGTGTGCTTTAGGTCACAGTCCAGTTTCCGGCTTTTTTGCTTTCAAAAAGGCTTTCAATTTATCAGAGTGCACACAGTGCTTTTTGAATACGTGGTGCCTTGGAATGAACTCTAAGTGGGAAGATGGAGAGTGTGTGTGTTTGTTTGACTTGGCTCAAGGTCTGGGCCAACAGCCGGACCACCGGGAGAAGACGAACCTAAGGCCTTCATGCATCTCTAGAGAAATGTGTCATGCCCTGCCAATTTTAAATGTCACGCATTTCCACCAGACGCTCACTAAGAAACCTGTTTGAGCGTGTAGGACTTGTAAACAAATGCAAACCGGCTATAACTGTGTGAAAGTAGATTGTATATCAAAAGCTTTGGCCAAAAGCACACACATTGATAGTGGCGGGGCATTGAAGAATATCAGTATCTGCACTCAGGGTTTACGTACCTCTTTGCCTGAGAGATAATAGGCGGACAGGAGGCCTCCGACGAAACGGATGTTCACTTCAAAGACTGAGATTTCAGCATTCTGAGGGAATAAAAAACAAGAAAAAAAAGAGTGGATGTGAATATTTAAGCTCATTGAAACCCTGCAGCAGGCTTACCTTAAAGTAAAAAACAAAACAAAGTGTGTATTTTAAAAACACACACACACACACACACACACACACACACACACACACACACACACACACACACACACACACACACACACACACACACACACACACACACACACACACACACACACACCACACACAAATACAAAGCAAAGACAACAAATCAGAGCTGATAGGACTGGGACTACTGATGAAAGATAAAAAAAAAAACAAGCTCATAGTAGAGTAAAATGTAAGACTAGATAAATGTAAGGCTAATACTTCTGGATTAAAATTTTGGGATTTTGGATACACAAAAGTTGTTGCAATTCCTCAATTAAATCATGTACATGAGTTACACACGATTTAATTAATTTATTTAAACATAATTTGCTTCAAAGTTTCAAGAAAATGCATGTTAAAAAACATGTCCCGGTACAAAAAAATTTCAAGAAAATGCATGTTAAAAAACATGTCCCCGGTACATTAGTTTCAAATTATTAACTCAAGTAATTCCAACAACTTTTTAAAAACCACCTCATTTGGCTTCCATCATATACCTTTAAACAGCCTGACCACAGCAAGACATCTGCGGTTTTGCCTCTTGTTTCATAAGGCAGGATATTTACATTTCTGCTCCGTCTCCAGGCAACCAAACCATAACAGCCCACTTATCGCTTAGCCTCGATAAGCGTTATCATTTACCATCTAAACAATTTCCTAAAGGTGTGTGGATGGCACAGCAAAGGAACGTCTTGCATCGCATTTGTAAATATCTGGTTTTGGACCACATCGGCCACTTTGGGAAAGATAATTGGCCACTGTCTCTGGGCGGTAAGAGACATTATGGATAGCCTACACTCATTTGCTCAAATGGTTCCAAATGCAACAGGGCACCGGGTGTTTCCAAAGTGATGCCTTGACCCTTTTGTGCTTCTTCAAGGAATCTGTCAGAAACTGGCACAAAAAGACCAAGACAAAGGCTTGCTTGTAAACATCAAATTTAGGGAAAAAGGGAAGCTGAATAAAAAAAGGAAATCAAATGTGCTGGTAAACAACATCAGTCCCTCTGTGGTAGAGGCGGAAGATCCCCTGGTGTAAAGAGTAAAACCTCTTGCCTGCAGTCAGTTTGACTGACGTGTGTTTAACAAAAACTGGGTCAAAATCCCCCCCGAATAACCTGGCAAAACTTACTTTAGAAGTGGATATGAATCCTCCATGTACATGAATATGTAAAAAGTCAAAGGAAAATCAGAAGTCAATGGGGAATCTACAAACTTGCAACTCTGCAATTATATAAACTGCGTAGGCCTTGAGTGAAAACATTGAATCAGATGTTGAGCAAGAAATAATAACGCTTAAAGAATAAGATGTAGCTATTTTAGTGGCTCTGAAACTGGCACGTAAAAAGAAAATAAATGAATGCAACAGTGTGATGATGAATAGCCTGCGCCATTAGCAAAGTCGTTTTTGGGCGACAATCCTCTTGGCCTATGTGTCTTATGGCGTCTGGAATGGTTAAAAGAGAAGAGTTTCTATTTATACGCTTTTCATGAGGTTCTTCGATCTAAAAGGCGTATAATGTCTCTATCTGTTAGGGCTGTGAAAGGTTATCTCCCTCGGGTTGTGTCCAGTTGGGATTTGTGGTCACTGCAGCTTGGCTGTTTTTTACCGCTTTCAGTGAATCTGACCTTCAATAATGTCGGCTTCTTACAGGAATAAAACAAACCCACAGCGTAAAAGAAAAGAGATTGAGGCTGTTGATAAAGCGAAGACACTATCTTACTTCTGTCCATGGGTATGATTTCATAGTAATGCAATCTGATGTAAAACAACCGAGGATGCTAATAAGATTCAGAAAGCTCTCTCTAAAATCGGAATGAACTGTTAACCATAAGTCCGATGATACTTAAATATTGGGCTTATTGGGTTTTTTGCAAAGATTAAACATGTCTCTTTAAATAAACTTACTCGATTATTGGAATACTATTTAAAAACGTTGACCTTATCTGAATCTGACAAAACCATAGATGACAATGTAAGCCTGATTCTAATGATAGCCTTTACCTGAACCCAAACATCTTTAGCAGAACATGGATAAACCGATGACAGCAGAGGTCGAAGAAAGAACGCACGACTTGCCAATAATGGAAAATGTTTCACTGCTGTGGAGGACTTGTACATCAGACATGAGTTGTTTAGTATTCCAGAAACGAGCTGAATATTAATAACTGATTCACATGGGCTTTCGTGGGCTCTTTCATTGTTGGAATAGCTTGAGGGTAGAAAGAGAAGCCTTTCAATTAAAAGTTGTTTAACACTCTTCATTAAAACATTGAGTTCTACGTTTTCTACTTTTTTGTCTTAAATCGTATCCGATTCTCATCTAAAATAAAGCCTCACGTAATGTGTAATGAAATTCTTTATACAGAAAACTGATATAGCATGAAAGAAAGGAAACTTTAGCCTGGTTTTCACAGGCAGGGTCACATATTTTAAAGGTTAAATCATGTTTTATGCCAAAATAGATCTGCATAATGTCTTCTGGCGTTAAGCAAGAATAGCATGTGACCTGCTGTGTTTTTTTAAATATGACAATTGAACAGAAGCTTCCAAATATCTAGAAAGCAATATCTTGTTGATTTTTCTGTCATGCCAGACAATTTATCCAAAGTCACTTTCAACAGAGCCATACTGGGTAATAAGTTACTCGGTACTGAAAGCAGCTTGATTTTGGGTAGAACATCAATCCATTAATCTTATAAAATGAATCAAAATAATATAAGTCTTTATCATCATGACACAAATAGGTCATATAAAAAAAACACATCTGGACTTAACTTTAAATCTTGAACACAAAGATAAGTGGTAGACAGTGTAGAAGTAAAATTAAGTACTAACAAATGAAGCAGAAAAAGGCTGAAATATTATATGAAGGATGGCAGACTTGAAGAGTCTGCTTACGCATTACCACCAGACTCATGAGTCAGAGGCCTATTGGCTGAATAACAAGCAGTGATGCTAAGAGACCTCAACCTCCCAGAAGAACTAAACTTGACCCTTTCCATCCATCGACTGGAGCACAATTCAAATGTATAAATTCATTTATAAATTCCTTATCAAAAAGTCATTATTCCAATTGAATGTCATTAGTAAAGTTAATTATAGAAAAAAAATTCAAACATATAAAAAATGAATTAAAAACTGTATATTAGAGTCTTACCATGTTGAAATCCAGGTTTCTCTCCACCCACTCCGTAGCAGCCTCAAATTCGTCATACATCTCCATAATGTAGAGTGTGTCCAGTGCATCCACAATGGTGGCTCCTTTGAGACTTCCTGTGGATGAATAAGACAACAAATCTTTTTAGAAGATATTTTGTTGGTTATTCAATTAGAATTAGAACTCAGCTGTAGCCTAATGTAGCGATGGCTTTATGATAAAGACTTCAGAAACTCAGATATAGGCTCACTAACACTCCGCCTGGAGGAAAACACTGCAGAGGCCTGCCAACCTTGCCAAACAGGAAAGTCTGGGTTTAAATAAACAGATTATAGACCTATATTCACGTAATACACCGCCCCTTTTCCAAAATCTAATATGGTCAAAATCTTTTGCCTTGTAATAGTTCAGAGTATAATTTATTTTAAGTTCTAAAAACGGTGCTAAAAAACTAAAAACTAAAAAAATATTGTTTCTAGTATAAATCTTGGGCTACTTTTTTGCAGAGTAAATGTGTGGTGATTGAGAAGTTTTATATATTTGAACTTAAAAATAAAAAAAACTTAATAAAACAATGTGGTAGAATTAATTTGTTGCCTTGTAAAGTTCGTAAGTGCCGCTCACGGCCCACCCGTGGGAGCATCGCATTTTCCGGAAATATTCGAAAGTATCTGTCTTCTTTAAATGCGAGTAAGCCAATAATCTTCGGAGATATGAATAAAGCGATTTTACAGAACAGGTGCTCAAGTTGAACATAATAGGGCAGAAACTGTGTGTGAAACTTTACCTCTTTTTGATCTCAGTACTCATACTTTGCAAACTGGTTTATGCATTTGTTAAAAATATTTTTCACAAAAAACTGCTAAATTCTAGATAAAAATGTTGGCAAGAAACATAAAAATATTAGCCCGAAGAAGAAACATGATCTGATAAGTGTTAGCAGCTTTGGTCTTTGGCCTGTGAAATCTGTGAAGAGCACAGACAAGCTGTGAACAAAACAAAAGAAGCATCACTCCAGGGACAGATTTTTAGCAAAACGAGAAAACACACATTTGAGGAGAATACCACAAAAAAAGCATACAAGCATAATCTTAGATTCAAAATTCTGAATGTATTTTGAACTCAAAGAATAATGGAGAATTTTTTCATCAAACATTACGCAACATTAACAGATGGCATAAAAAAAGCAATGTTTTATGTCATAAAGCACAAACTTGAAACAGATAAGAAAACAATGAGCATACGGTAACTAGAACACTTAAAAAACAACAAACGCTGTTCACTAGTAGACTTAACATTTGTACCGATTACAAACACAGCAGGTTGAAGACTTTGATTTTAGTACTTTTATTATTGAAGTATGGCTCTGCAAGCAACTCTCTTGAAGAAATGCAAAGCTGCCAACCAGCTGTGTTACTCATCTTACAGTCCTGGCCAGGTTGTGCAAGACACAGCATAACCAAATTATTTTGTGCAATGTTTGTATGTAACAATTTAAATCAAACAGTGCATGTAAAGCGCTCGCATTGGTTAGAGCCAAAAACATACTGTAGTTCAACATGTCCTGTGTGCTTAGAGTCTTTACACCAGTATACGTCATGGATTTTTCATTCAAAATTGAATTCAAAAATAAACAATGGATCTTAAAACGCATAGGACATAATTCATGTTTTCAAGACTTACTAAGACTTGCGTTATTAAACATATAAGTTTATATTTGTAAACATTCATTTCAGCATCATTTGTTAAAATTTTGTGAGATTGTGTAAACACAAAGTGTATGACAATATTCACCGGTCCACACAGAGGTCCGATGTCATCGTTTATTTCATCTGTTATAACATGATAAAAAGAAAGTTAAAATGTAAACAGACTTAATCTAGGACACCTGTCTTCAAGATACTTCAATACATTTACATGCAAAGCTACAGTAATATGGAAGGTCTCTTCATTTTGACGCATAGGGAAATTCTTACTTGATTATTACAAATAATGACGATATAAATGCTTGGGTATGTCAAATATTTACACAATACTGCAAAATATGTAAATATTCAATGAAACCATAAAAACAATTAACTTTCTGATGTGCACAGTACTGTATTTTTAAATCTGGAATTACTATTGTATGTGTAGAGGAATAAAGAAACATGCTTTTATATTTACATTATTTTTTTTACATAAATTCATTTGGAAGATGCTTTTATTCAAAATGAATTACTAGTTTTGTGCAATGGCCAACTATCTCTGTAAAGCAAATGGGGTAAGGTGTTTTGCTCTAAAACACTTCAGTAATTGCCCGCTGTCACTGGGATTCGAAACTAGAAACCTTCAGGTTTCAAGTCCAACTCCGTAACCACCAGACCACAACTGCACATTTACATTAACATTTAGTTATTTAGCCGAGTCTTTTAAAAAGAAGCAATCTGTACAAGTGGTAACAAATCTAAGCCTGGGCGGTAATAAGGTAATATGGTATAGTGTGAGATCTAAAAATAGTGACGTCATCAGTTGCGATACCGTTATACACCATAAAAAACAATGCATTTAGGAGATAAGGATTAAATATTAAATATAATTTACTCAATGCCTAAAAATGTGTATGCTTACTTGTCATCAAGTGACAGATTAGAGGAAAAAGAGAGAAGGGGGGAAGACAGTGAGTCGCCCACCAAGTGATCTGGTGTTGAAAAAGAAAATAACTTCTGCAACTGCTATTTTTACTAATAAAAGTTGTTAATATTGTTGTGCATGTTTTTTTTGTTTTTTTTATCGTTTCAGAATAAGTGTTTGGTATTCAGTTTCTGGACGGTTCAGGCACAAGCCAACAGTTTGGTGACACTGATTGAGCCTTATGTCTTATTCTTTAATTATTCACAGTATCACGTATGCCAAGGTAAAATAGGGAAAAGTTTGACGGTATACATAAGTTAAGTAATTCTATAGTCCTAGTTAGAAAAAAACCAACATGGGAGCCACAGAAAGCATGTTGTGCCATCTTATTTCCTCCAATCTAGAAGAATAGAACAACAGCAATGTGTCATAAAACAGGAAAAAGGAAACAGGATGTGCTAACCCCAGAAAACAACAACATTATAAACTCTGCAAAGTTCTCTCCCTTCAGTTTCCTTCAGCTTGTGTTTTTTAAGCCACTTCTTTTATAGGCCCATCATTAAAGCTCAAGTTTTATAGTTTTCACATGGCCTTTTTCAGCTCTGCTTCTGTCTAAAGCCATTATTTAACCTTACAACTATTCTCTCTGACTCAAAATCAGAAGTTACTACACGCCAAACTTTATAATAATAAATGTATATTTAAATGTATAAAAAATAAATGTATATATTCATTTTTATAAAAGAGACTGTGCTGTGATACAGAGGTGTCAAAAGACAAAGAATGGCTGTATTTACATGATTAATGTGTGTGTTTCTTATATAGCAGATCATTGCAAACTGGCTTTTTAAAAATGAGCTCACTCAGGTGTAGACGGGAGTAAAAGTATGTAACTGGCCAACTTCAACATCTTGAAGTGTAACAAATGGTTGTAAAACAATGGGAGTCATGGGAGAATGAGAACTGCGAACTACTAACAAAAGATGATGCCGAGTTGGACCAGAGAGACAAGAAGTTACACCCTTAGATATTGTGAAAACAAAGAACAATGTTTTATAGAAGGGTGTGGCTGCCAAAAATGAGAAGAGTAACCTTATTCTATTGTTTTTAAAAAAAGGATCTACAAGAAATAAGAAATACACACACAACGACAAGTCCTAACAAAGCATTATCGGTTTGTGTCGGAGGTCCAAAAAACAACAAAAAGCATAGGCAAATCATATTTGTATACTGCAGTCTTTTAACACGCCCTTGGGGACACAAACGTGAATCTTTCTAAATCATTTCCCCAAAAAATATTCAAGTATGATATGAAAAAAAATATTTATTCCTATCATAGTTTGTAACATTAAATTTCACACTATTGATTTTTTCCCAGATGTCCAATACTGACCCAAACCTAGAGTCCATACAGTCCAGTACACACTTATCTCCAGAGATGTCCATTGCTCAGGATTGGAAGAGACTCTTGAGCACTATACAAAAGTCTTATCAATTGCAATTACACTGGTAAATTACAAACTGGACACTCAATGGCCCGAGATAAAGCCACCCACATATCTTCGCTGAGCCCTTGAGAGCATGTTGTGATCTCAGGTGAGGGCTGATGGGAGTCAATTTCAAAGAAAAATAAAACATCTGCTTGCGCTTTCAACACAAACTCGATCTTAACCACATTGAGAAGATTGGATTGTTATCGCATTCGATCCGCAGTGCCGAACGTACAATCAGCTATTGAGCGGTCGTCCAACCCTGTGCATGTTATGGATTAGTCAATACACTCCATGAGACCAACAACAGCATCATTTAAGATGGCATTTTGGGGTCGAACACAAGACAAACAAACAAACACTTGTGTAGAACATCTAAGTGAAGCATGCGTGACAGATGGTTGCTCATTTTGGCTCTGAGGAGAACCATTATCTTTTGAGAACCTTCTGCAAATGGTAATACATACACAAAGGTTGACCTCCAAAGCTATTTGGCAGGAAATGACAACGCCACTGACTAAATGTGGTATAATCATAAATATTTGTTCTGGGCAGGCAAAATTTTTTTAAAAAATAACCATCTATGCTCATTTGTTTACATTGCATTTTATTTAGTGAGAATAGCATTTAATTGAAATATGCATTGTGGATACTACTTTATTTTGTTTAAAATTTCATTAAATATTCTCCTTTTAAGCATATTTCATTCACATTTTTTAAATTACATTGAAACATGTTAGTTTTAATAGTTTTGAATGTGTATCCTTGACGTTCTTCTAAAAAATACATTATATATATATATATATATATATATTTCAGTTCTGCATTTCAAAAACATATCTTATCATAAATAAGATTAAACTTGTGATTACAGCTGGGACATGAAGACTGCTCAGCGAGAAGCACACCCCAAAACAGCAGGAGAGTCAACAGCCTGCTGTGACACCCGATACTTGCTTAAGACAACACAAACAAAACCCCTACCGTAAACCAACGTCTATCAAAGCAAGCCTCCAGTTTTGCCAAAGTGATTGAAAGAAAAATAAAGACTTGGAAGGCTAAATGTGGAAACTTTTTTGATACATGGCTGTCTGCTATACACTAAACACCTCAAGTCATTTTGTTCAGAAGAAGCTACCATTTGTGTTTGCCAGCCAGCAGGAAGAAAACTCACAAACACTGCAAGCATTAACTTGAATTCATGAGTCAGGGGTCAACAAGTAAAGGCCCTGAGCCAGTCCAAACAGTTTTTCCAGCAAGCTCATGGAACTGCTGCTAGCCCTGTCTGGTAAATGATGTTTTTAAGACTTAAAAAACAGAACAATATAGATTTTAATATAAACCTATAGTTTTTGTGACACGGAGTATGTTGCTATATATAAGAGCAGAGCCCTAAATCCTTTTCCCTTTACATCTATGGTAAAAAAGAAACTGTGCCTTATTATAGTTATTTACCCACTGCATCTATTGTTACGTTTTTGTACATTTTTGTTTTGTTCAGAAAAGGGTCAGATTAATGAATTTGTTATAGATAGAAATTCATTTTTAGTTGTATGTTCAACATTTATTTTTACTTCCCATGAGTGAAGTTAGTTTGCTGTAAAGGTCAAAAGACCTGTAGTTTAATAAAAGAAATTTTATTTATTTATACATTGCGATTATCCGAATCTGCAAAAATTCGAATCGACTTTAAAAAACACAATTCAGTGAATCTCTAATATATACAAAATGAACAAATGTAATTTTTTCTGGATTAATTTTGTTGACTTTATAGTGGAAGAGAGCATTGCAACTACATAAAAAATCAACTCCACTTTTGCTACCTCTAACTTAGGTGTATTCTGTAAAGTAAAAGAACTTCATTTATTGCAATAAGGCTAAATTTCATGGGGAGAACCTAAACTTTTGTCTATATTCCTTAATAAAATGTGATTTAATTTTTACAATAAAATATTTGTTTTTTGTTTTGCATTGTACATGTCTCATAAATAAAAATTCATTAATATGTTACCTAGATTTGATGTCTTTCTTGCAGAGACTTTGCTTATGGTTCATTCTCTTAAACTTCTTGATGATAAGAAAAAGAACCTCTTAACGAAAAATAAAATCTTTTTCTTATTGCTGTTTTTTATTTCCTTCATTCATGATATTGTATTTCAATGTTGTGCTGTTTATTTTGGTATTCATGTTTGTCTTGCAATTACAAAAATTATGTATTTACAGATGATGTATTTATACATTGTATAATATGTTTTGTATATAGTACAAAACATACATAAATCCATTGACTTAACATCTCAGAAAACAAAATATTAAATACAAACTGCATATAAAAGCTGGTATTCATGCTATTAATCCTATTTGTGTTTGACAAGTGAAAATGCTAATTGCTACACAATAATCTCAACAATCTAAATTTTACACAGCTGCTGACCCACACCCAAACATACTGTTCAGTGTCTGGCTTTTGTTGGGTCATTAATACAAGGGTAGCTCTATACAGACAGAGTATCATGGTTCAACAGTCGAGGTCCTAAATGAGCACACAAGGGCTTAAAGCGGGACAGACATGTTTTTTTGCGTTTTTTCCTGTTCTACCATTTATCCGTGTTCTATTGCACTTCAAAGATGTGATCTTTTTTAATTGCACACCTCAAGCAGCGGACGATCACAGAACACAGAGATCACTTAGTCACCTGGGATACGATTACTTCCACATCACAACCACACATTGGTGGACATTGGGGAGGAAAGACAGGACTATTTCCCAATGTGTTCTCTTAGAGGAAGAGAAGTGTGAATTGTTCACACTAGATAATAAAGTATAATAGATTACATTTCTCGGGTTTTAAAAAAGTTGTATATATTAAGCATCGCAGCACATTCTCTCACAACAAATAGCGTAACATTTTGGTCAGTTTTATCTGTGATGTATTACGGCTTATTAAATTATTTGACAAATCACTTATAATAAACCAAAGAAGGCTATTCTATACTCCTCTCTTTTTCGTATAGTCCTCTTGCCCTTGTGTTTCTCTTAGACTACAGTGCAGATTTTAAAATCCCCGAACAGTTGCTGCCTGCGTGTGAAATATTCGAACACTTTCTATTCCACAGTTTCAAAGAGCCTAATGATTTTTTCACGGATGGTTAAACTTAATTCTTCAGAAAATCTGAAGTATAAAGCACAAGAGCTAATGCACTTAATGCCATCCATTTATTTGAAAGGCCACTGCGCACCTCAGAAACTGAAACAAAACCTCATCTAGCATGGCACAGGCTACATAAAAAAAGAACACGTGGCAATAAGCATACGTCCGGAACACACTAGGAAAGCATAATGTCTTGACTAAGCACTTCCATATGGTTAATAATGTGCTTCCTTGGGCGTCTGTTGAAAAAAAAGACCACAGCCGAATCCCTGTGGGTTGTAAAATGGCTGTTTGTGACCGCCCTTGTGATTCAGACTTCCAGTAAAGTCTAATGTCAAAGTGTGTGTTCCAACCATCCAGCATCATCAGCTTATATCTCACGTTCTGTTGAATCCACATCGCAAAAGAGAGTCACAAAACAGTCCTTTCAGCTGCATGATCAGGTACAAAACCTTGCCCAGTGAATTCCAGATCATCTTTTATTTAGAACGAACGTACCATTAAACCAGCCTCTAAATTTATAATGCTAAACCCTGCCTGACAAAACGCAGCCGTGGCCCGGCACGCGTTCCGCAGTGTCTGTTGTGGCTGCACGCCTCGCTGGGCCAAACATACTCTTTGAGAAGTTGACAAGCACTCAAAACTGCCAGGAAATGGATGGCCCGAAAAGAGGTCTGGAGGTAATAGTGTGTGTGAAAGCTGTCTGGCACTGACTGACACCAGAGTTTTAAAATGTGTAGCCAGTGCCACCACTAGAACTCATAGGGAAAAGTTTTATAAGGTTGAGAAGGCTCTCCCATACAGGACAATAAAGGCAGTTCCTTACATTGACGGCCCTGTCTGCAGTGCAAAAGAGAGGATGAGACAAGCCTAATGTACTTTGCCACGTCTTCATTCTGATAGTGAGCAAGCCAACTTAATAAAGACTGTATATTTCACTGGCAATAAGATGACTTATATGAGCTATTCGGACAGGAGAAAGTTTTCAAGGGTTGAAAGTTAACCAAATGCTACTCAACTGATTTAAAAGAAGAAGAAGCAGAATACAAGTACACAATAATAATGCAAGTTGCTACACTGCCTGGCAACTGCAAGTGCATATATATCGTAGAATGACTACATAACAGAAAACAACGGTTGCCTCTTCAGTTATTTATGCATATCACCAACCTCTCAAAAAATGAAATGTCCTTCATAAATCGTTTATTTCCAGATTAGTATGCCCACTCACAACCTGTGCTTTTCAGCTTTAAAACAGAAATGGGTCAAGAGGGTGACATACAAAGGCAGCACACAGCATTCCTTCAGAGGGAAGGATGCTACATTAATGTGTCAATTCAAGTTTTTCCCCCAATGCAGTCAAAGGTTTTCACCAGGAATGTGTTTGGCTACTCGAAAATAGGAATCCGTGAGCACAAACCGAGACCGAGAATGTTAACTCAGAGAGGCCGGAAAGAAATTGAAAGCCTTTTGATGGAGGTCACCCAAACACCTGCACAGAACTGATTGACAGTTCTGACTTCTTACCAATTTACTGATGGTAAGAGTGCGAATCCGACGGCTGCTGTGCATGCATGAATCATAGTTTTATGGCCAGGGAGGCACTTCAGACATACTCACCGAACAGATTGCTGGAGTGGCCCTGCTTAGAGACAGGACGCAGTTCGTTGGAGCCCCATGCGTAGCGCTTGTAATTGTCCCAAGCAAATTGCATCATCTGAAGAGAGAGTGACAGAAAGAAGAGGTTACATTTGCAGTTTTGTTCTCATTTTGAGAGACATCTTGCAAAGTGATAACATATTGGACAACGCAGCTGACTTCCTTTTCAAGAATCAAGACACATTAAAAACAATGTAGTAGGGATGGTTAAATTCTGTTAATTTGGTATCAGTAAATAATGTAATTATCAGTAAATAATGCAATTTATTGATAGATGGTTAAATTCTCTTAATTTGGTATCAGTAAATAATGTAATTATCAGTAAATAATGCAATTTAATGTAATTAAATGTAAAATAATGTAGCTTGTTTAGGTTTTTGTAATGCATCACATTATTTAAGTATCAATCTAAAAAAATTATGCTTAAAACTAAATTAATAATAAATGTTGCTTAAAGCAATGGGTTTCTCAAAACAGAAATAAAAAAACTCAGCTAAAAGAATGTTTCCGAACAAGTCCAATGTTGTAAGTCCACCCAAGAAGGACTTATATTCGTGCTTTGGTTTGTTAAGTTAGCAATAAAAATTTTGTGGGTTGACTTCCAGGAAAAAAAATGGTACCTTGTTTTAACACACAGTGGATAAAAATGTCTTTCAAATGATCAAAAGTAAAAAAAAAAATCCCTTGAATTTCTGGGAATAAAAAACTGTGTTTACGGCAAAAAATCCAGTATTAATGCATATAATGATAGTTTTTTTCTGCACACAAGCAATTCATGAACGAACTATTTTTCAGTGTCTATTTTACTATTTGAAGAATATGTAACATTATGGATGGGAAAATCGTGAAGATAAAACAAATGCCTTTAAAACTTAAACTGAGACCTCACATGGAATGTAAAACACCAAATGTTGTCATCTATGCTGTTAGTATAGTAAAAACCCTTTGTGAAAGCGGTTTTCACTATAAAGTTGACATTTTCACGCTGCCAACATGCTCAATACAATACAAATTCGTCAAAAGACATGATCCATGAAAATTTGTTTATTTGTGCACCTCTTTGGTGCTAGTTAATACTAAAAAAAGACAGTGTTGTCGAAAGTAAAAACAACTATCAAAGAAAAAAGACAAACAGGGAACTTTGTAATTGGCTCAGAAATTACATAGAAAGGATTACAGAGGCATAACCAGTCACAGCTAGAAAGCTTTCAAGTCCTTTATTGACTCAATTAGGCCGCAGACAAAGCAGAGTTCTTTAATCGTATTTTTGTTTACTTAAAACCGATACAATTCTTTAAGTGGAGGAAGAAAAAAGAAAAACAATTGCAGTATTTGCTAATGTTGTGTGCTGTGTGGAGAAAATGGAGATAAGCAGAAATAAACAGCACTCATTATTCACCATGACAAGATGATGATGATGATCCTACAGAAACAATGATAGTGCGGAAAAGTGTGAAATATTCACAGTCATTTGCGTGTTAAATAATCCTTCTCTAGTTCATTCATTCAATAACTCAAACAAAGTGATTTAAGACCACAGCGCTCGCTCGCCCCAGGGGTGCCGGTTAGCAGGTCAAAAGAGACAGACCCGCTGTTCTCCCCAGAGAGCATTAGACAGCACCAGAGAGAGCTTCTTGCACACTCCTCGAGTCTGGATGAAGTAATTTGCAGCCGTGGCGGTCTTCAAATATCAGCCAACTGGCTCCGGTGAAATTAGATCAGTTTATCGACTGCTAGGCTAACTCTAAGTGTATCCTAATCATGTAACTCTCTTTGCTTTCAAAGATAGACACTGAACACCAAACACACTGATTGAAAAAGAAAAGATTAAGAAGTGGTAACAAAGTCTTTGCCGTAGGGTTCCGGCTACAGATAAGCGGGAGAAAAAGCCGTTCTGCAGGTGCCTATCCGGGCCGCTATGGGTGAGAAGACGCCTTTATTCTCGTACCTTTATAAACTGTTACAGAACAGCATCAAGGAACTCATGCTGAATTGTACAATTGTAAAAATGTATTTCAGCTCATTATAATTTCAGCTTGCAGTATGAATTGAATATGATGAAACAAACTGTGTGCATTTGTAGAGTTGTTTTTCTTTGTTAGCATAAAACAACAAACAAACAACGTGACAGCATATCATCAACTATTGATGTCAAGTTTGTGGACAAATAACTCTTTTGTTTATTATTCATTATAGATCTGTGACTTTTTACAACAGCTGAAAGGGATACTCAACACTGTCTTCCTGTATCAAACTGGCCACTGCATTACAATAAAAACTGGATCACTTCCTTTTTAAAAAAAATGTAAGTTGTCTGAAGCTCCAAAAGCTATCAATCAGCTTCTTTGCTGTAAAAAAAAATGTGTCATAATATTTCCATTTACTACTTTAACATTAAATGTTTATTTAAGTAAAAAGTAAGTCAATAATTAAAAATTCAAGTGTTCATTTCTAATGTTTATCTAAAATGTTTTTATTTTACAAATATATTTGTAATATACACCAATATTTGTAATATAAATATTTTCAAATAGATATATTTTAGTTATAGAGATTTACTTAATTACATTAATTGTTTTTGAGTGAGGACTGTCATCAAATTGTTCAACCCACAATTGTATGTTAAATGTAACTCATCACAACTGTGTAATTTGGACCAACAACACTGAATCAATGTTAACTTTTTGCTTTTGCTCTTTCCAAAAACTAAATCTATTTAAAAATAAAAACACACTTTAAATGAATTGCTTCTTGCAAGAGGATATTAATACCTGCAAATTCTAATATGTCTAGCATAATCCTATCATGTGTGAATGTGCCTTCCATCTGTCTGCAGTGCTTCGGCTGAGCGATTCCCATCTCTCAGACAGCAGCGGGCGCCGGTGACGTCAACATGCAACAAGGTTAAGGCCCACATGTGATTACTGCGATGTCGGTGCCCAAAGAGTCGGGTTAGAGCAAACAGTACACAGAACCCCAGACAACCTTCAGAGGCTTAAATTCAAGCAGAGGTAAGGGTTATGTCTGGACGTCCCGGGACTGATTCTACGCGGTTTATGTCAGACACAGAAGAAACGTGCCACATAAACCTTTTGAGGATGCCTAAAACGAGACTTTTCTTTTGTTTATCAAAATAGTTTTAGTGTTCATTTATCCCCCACTGCAGACAGGACTGTACCCATCAGATCAATATCCTTGGATATGGTTTTCTTCCTTTAAATGTAAACTTTTTTTAAATATAAATTTTTGGGGTATTTTTATCATGGCCCTGGCGTGGGTCAAAGATGAAAAGGGTTTAAGCAAAAAACAATAAGTGTGATACTGCTCCAAAGAGTGACAAATAGTTAATTTTATCTGTTAGATTTCATTGCACTTCATACATTCTTTCCTGATTTAAAGAAGCAAATATCACTTTTGTAATTTTACCAACATCTTAACGTCTCGTACCCATATATCTGGAGCGCTTACCACAGGGAATTGGATCTAAATTAATTTCTTCTGGCTTATTTTGTTTTAAAACCACAAAACATTTTGTGGATTTATGCTTTGCAATTATATGTCACATTCAGTGGGTGAAATGGATGCAGGTTAAAGGCTTTTCCTGTCCAGAGGGAAATGACCAGGAAATGGGGTTGACATAGCATGCAACAAGAGCTTGGAGGGAGGAGGTGCTCAGGTCAGACGGGAAACAGGAAATGGATTGTGTGATCCTGGCAGAACGAAATGGCAGCAAAATGGGCTTTTGCAGTTTGAACCCCATAAATGGTTAAAAAAGGAAGGAAATAAGCATTCTGAAAGTGAGCAGATGCATGACAGCAAAAACTAAAAAAAAACACAGCCTGTCGTTAGTGTTCACTGCCTAAAAAAATTGTAAGGTCTTACGCCTTCTCAAAAACCTGTCAACACATCTTTTATGCTGATATCGATCAAAGCTGTCTTAACACACACTTCAGCTTCAAGTATACCAGCTGCCTCACGACTACACTCTTCTATTCACTCACATGCACCTATTGCCTAACTCTTCAGTTTGATTTGTTGTAATACTTTATTTTTATTACACAATGAGCGACCAATGTAGATTGACTAAGTATTTTCCCCTGGCGAAGTAAGAAAGTATTGCAAGTAGTTTACGATTTCAAAACATGAAAAAAAATCTATGTTTGTTCCAAGAAGTAACATAAAACAGGCCCATTGGTTCATAGGAAATGTGTTCTGCTATGCATGAATGCACAAGTTTATGTAAAATCAGCCAGTGGAATCAATACCAGATACTGACGCTTGCTAATGTTAACTGACCAAAGACTCAAAGTGGACTGAAACTCCTGAAAAATGAGAAATATCTATAAAGACAAAACATGTATTCATGTCTGACACTAGTGTTGCTTTTTGTTTTTAATTAAAAAGACCCCTACTGTACATTTCCTACTTTTCTATTGTGCACCACCTAGCTGAAATTTGTGAAAAAAAAAAAAAAAACATTTTCAGACTTTGTGCACTAGTTCTCCAGACAGCCCACTGGCTATTTTCAACATTGCATATTGCATATTCATTTGCTATAACTGTGTTAAGTTCTTTCTGAAGCAGAACAAAAAGATATCTTGAAAAATGTTGTCAAAATAAAACTGTCCACATTTACATGCACTGGATTTGTGTTTATACAATATAAGTGAATGGGGACCAATGGTTTCCAACATTCTTCGAAATATCTCCTTTTGTGTTTTGCAGAAGAAAGTCATGCAGGGTTAATATGAAAGAATGAAAATGTAATAACCTGATTTTGGGATACTGATAGTATTCTTGCAGCTGTTTTTAACAGTGTCCAAAACAGGTCTTCGCTGCTTTCACTCACACGGACCGATTTCTTTACAGAGTGTAATATTTCATTGCATCTCATTTGACTTGCAAGTCACAGACAGTGAAATATCCAACCATTCGCTGTCCAGTGACATCACACCATCAGACATCCATTGCATCATGTAAAGCATTTTCATAAAGTCTCGCACAGAATCTGGTAACTCTGTCCGTTCATTTCGACAAGCACTTTCCTCAGCTTTCAAAATTCAGAAACATTTTGTGACTTAATTACAACTTGCACTGCAAGAAGAGAAAATCTAAGGGATTGTGTGCTACTCTGAGAATTAGGATTACAAACTTGAGTCTTTCTGCTTCTCTGCCCAGTTGTACATTCTTACACAGATTCTTTAGCAGCTTATCTTTCGGTAAGATCTTCATCCCTTCTCTCAACACGCACAATCTGTTCCCAGCAGGCACTCGGCTTCATACTCATTTACAATTCGTTGTTTACCGCCCCGCTGGAGCTGTGTTTAAAATCAACTGACAGAAATCAATGAAGACGACGCACCTCCATTCATCGCATGGTGTAACTTTCCAAAACGCATCCACTGGGGTCTGAACAGCCCGGTGGAGATATTAGTATTCCCTCTTTGTGGGAGAGATGCTGGGACATAATAGGTCAGGAGGAAGCACTGGCATACACTAGTATCTCCATCCCTCAAAAACAAAACATACAGCGCTTTGCCTGCGAAACGTATTACTCATTCTCCAGCCTACACCACGTGTGGCCTTGGCAGCCGTCGCGGTAAGGAGGAACATTGGTATTTTCACAGAAAAACAGGACCTTGATAAATCAGAGAAAGATACACGAAACAAGAATGACTAGAATGGCTTGTGAAAGAAAAATGTAGAAATAAAAATAACTAGATCTGTAAAAAGGTGTTTCCCCAGTCGTTTTGGGAAACTTAGAAGAACTTCCTGTTTAAATTTGGCAGTTTATCCAACCTCAGATCCTGAGAGGTCGAGGGAAACTGCTGTGATACTGATCTACAGAAACTTGACAGTAGTCAACGTAACAGGAAATGTTTATTGAAGCTCAGAGCTTTTCTTTTTTTCTACTTAAAGGATAACAGATGTTGATTTAAGTAAAATATAGAAGGACAGAATATATAAAAACATTTTGGTCAAATCTGCTTATACAAAAATACATTGAATATGTTGAACAAAGACAGAAAAATACTCTAGCAGTCAAAAAAGAATATTATTTGGGTGCCACAAAGAAAGCTGGGAAGTGAAGTTGCATTTAACCCTTCGGGGTAGACAAAAGCTGTGGCGCATTTTGAGGCACATTGTTATAACGCTGAATACAGTAAATTTCTCTGAAATCTTTGACCATACAGATACAACAAATACATCATAAGTAAGGGGTCTACTTTAACATGCATTAACTCATAATAATATAAAAATGATGCATTTTTTAATTAAGAAAACAGACAAGTGTGCTTTCTGTCGTTTTGGTCTCTGTCAAGTTATAACAGTCACGTAAATGTTTAGACATAAAAATGTCTCAAAAGTTGTTTTGTGTCCATTCAATAGAAGCCAAGAGAGTTTTTTGGTTTGAAAATTTGGCATAAAGAAACAGGAAGACAGTTTTTAAATAAAATGAGGGTAGTTAATGATGAACATTCTCAAAACAAACTAAATTATATAATAAAAAAGAACACGTTTAACACAGAAAAAATATACCAGCCTCTCCAAAACAGCATTCATCCATTATGATTTCATTAAGAAGACTTCGCAGAGAGGACAACCATCATTTTAACTGATGCAATTTATCAGAAAGCAGAGAGAGAGTGTCGGTGTTCTTCAGGTTTAGTATTCAAGAGAGCGCTCTCAGAAGTAGATGACAAGGCAAGTTTGATTTGACTGTCTATAACAGCACAGTCAGCACCAGAGAGTTCACAAGGAAGGAAGAACGGAATAAGCCTCTTTGGAACTTGGGCACATTTTTAAAGGAAACATGCAGCCTTACCTTACAACAACTTTTAAACTGTATAGTCTGGTGTGTTGTTTGGGAGAAATCCTTTGGCAAATTTGTATCTTATTAAATTTGATAATTTATCATTCTTGTAAAACGTTCGATGCACTTTCTCGAAACTTGGCATGGTAAATTTACTATCAAGATGACTGACAGACTTTGAACTGTGGATCCTCCTAAAGCATTTCTACCTCTAAGTGCATAGCAAGCCACATTATTTGGTTGGCATATTCTTTACATTTGCAAGTAGCTAAATTATCTTAGGAAGTTTTCCTCCCTGCTGTGGCTGTTTGCTGGCACACTGGGAGGTTGTAAAAGTTGAACTACATGTTTTGTGAAAATGAAACAAAATAAATGAAAGTAAGAATTGTCGTTTCTCATCCACCCAACAGGGGGTTGTGAGCCGGCCAGAAAATGCATGAATACAAACAATAGATATTCATCATGAATACTCAACCTTTGGCCAACAATTTTCAGTTACTAGGATTACACACACAATAATCCTATGGAAAAAATAGAAAATTGCAAGAATGAGGGAAGGTGTCTTTTCATACAACACTAAACTGGGTTTAAACTATGATTTACATAACAATGGATTATCATATTTCATCTCAGGTGACCTTTAAATGTGTGGCTTATGTTTGTAAAAAGGATCAAATAAGTATCGGGCAAATGTTGACTAACTGTTTAGATGTATAAACATATTAAAAGATAAAGACACCTACGCATACAAAAACCAATCGCAGTTCATTATGGTAGTTTTTTATAAGGAAGTAACAAATTATGATGTCATGGTCTGGTAATACCTCTTCAACATACAGTAATTCAAACTCATCTACTAGGTGTTAAATCCTATAGTAACTGTGTGTTTGTTTTGAGCTCTGAAAGTTAGTGTCTTTTTTCCGATTTTTCAGCCGAACATGGTTCATTCCCATGACGACAATTTCTAAGTGTCATATTGAACTGACATTGAAAATTAATAGCGGTCTCATATGAGTGGCACAGAGGTTGAGCCATCATGAGTTTGATGTCATTCAGTCAAAAAGGGTCTAATGATTAGTCTGAAGTCCACCTAGATGTATTTATTTTACATCAGAAAAACAGCAGCAGAAAACATATATGGCCTTTAGTCATCCATTCACAATTATCTAGGCAATTACGAAATGCACCATGCAAAAAGTTACGTCGTAAACATATGTGATCTCACACTCATATGGATCTCAAAGTCTGTAGAGTCAAGTGATAACTATAAAAATTGATTATTCTTATCCACCAATGTCAAATCAGGTCCAGAAAAGGCTTAACCTTTGGCTTAGCAGTTTTTAAATCTTTATCGACGATGTCACAACAACTCAAAACCAATGATCTAAAGTAAGTTCTTTGCGTTTATCTTCCAAGTCTGATATTGCAAATATCTTTTTGGCCATCATCTTCCAGAAAGCACTTTTAGCTGATCCACAGCACTATAATTAAAAAAATAAACAGCTTCGGGGAATCAAAGTTTTATATATCTCTCTGTGATATGCACCTCAATTGAAGTATGGATAATGTCCAAAATACGGCAGTAAAACGAAAGCAAACAAAAAAATTTGCATTTTACAGCAAACATTGTCAGAACAGATCAACAGCGCTTCAGATGCAAGACAAGTTGATGCCTGTTAAGCACGAAACATCAGCAAACACCTGAGAAGAGCAAAAACACTGGCATCAAAATATCAGTCACGCGGGACTGAGGAGTATAAGCAATCACCTGTAATAGGATCCTTAAGTTGCCATATTACAGCAGTGTGGATGTAAAGGGAGTTATGAGGATCCATGGGATTAACGAACAAAAAGGTAAAGAAAGAAGATGGATTCTTTCAGATCCCAGCTTTAACTGAGTCCAGGCTGGATTTCTGGGAATGTAGTTGTTGCTTTCTTAAACTGTGTCACTATTTGCATGCCATGATGGCAGAGGGAGACAAAGCATGTCCCAGTGAGCTCCCTATAAAGGTTTATAACACACAAACGTCAACAGCAAAATACAGCTCTGGAGGTTGATGACCATGGCCAAACTTTGTGCATACTAAAGCAAAGTCCCTGACTGAAAAAACACACATTGTAATAAAACAAATGCTGTAGAATAGTTACTTTGCCCTTCCTTGTCACATGAAAATCACCTGCTTACCACATGCCAGAAAACAGGTGCTGCTCAAGTGGGCAGACATGTGCCTTTCTGGCACTGGAGCTATGGCCAGCCTGGCAGTACCCTCCCACACATGCTCCCTATCTCTTTGTCAGCCACACAGACCTATTGATCTACTGCCAAAACCCACTCTCCGGAGACAACCCGGTCCCACAGCCGAAGACAGGGAGGCAGAGTTAAGTTACAGCCATTTGCCTGGCACTCTGCAGAAGACTGGAACCATGATGGTTAGACAATGACGTGCCTCAGGTTTCATCCTCCATAAATCTGATACTTTTAATCTGGATAGATACATAAACAAACATATGCCTAAAAAAGCATATAACTTCATACTGCTAAAAAAAACATTGACTAGTATTAAAATCATGAAATAAGTAGTCGCTAAAGGGCCTGGTTAATAATGCGCGCACATGTAGTGCAGAGTTCACTTTCGGCCGAGCTCACTTTTCTATCTCGAGGGTCCTTTGCCGATCACAACCCCCAATCACTGTCGAAATGCTTTCCCGTCTCATCTCCCCCGTTCTGTCCCATTGAAGACAAAAAATCCCTAATATATATATACAAAAAACAAGACATGGACTAAATGTAAATAAGTTACACAATGTTCAGATATGTATTATGCAGTCCAAACAACATCGCTGACTGTAAAGCAGAGTCTGTATGCAGACACCCAGCAAGGTCATTGATCTTGCTATTGCATTGCTTTGCTTAAGAGGTTTGCTGTTATTTTACACAAAAAAAATAATTGGAAGAAATAAACTTGTAGTGCATACTGTAAAACAGGAATCATGCTGTCCTGAATTATTCAGCTAAATTTATATAACTTAAAACTGGCCCATTATGTTTCGCAATTTACCCAATTCTCAAAATCCTAAATCTCTGTGTGGGTAGCAGGGTGCTCTGTTATTATCTCTTTCAGTGATAGCAATTGAAACCAGGAATAATATATCTCACAGTATGTTTCGAAACAAGTCAGATGTACCCATGGTAGTTTTTATTCCACTGATGTACACCGTTGAAAAACCTGGCATGTTGTCATAAAGAGGAAGAAAATCCTTAACAGTCGGCTTTAGGGATCTCTGACCCACAAAACCAAAAACCCGTCGGACTCACTGAAGGGGAAGAAAATCTATATTTTTTGCGTCATTCCATCAACGATAAAAAGAAAAGCCCGTCTAAAAGTTTGATATAAGTCCACAAACTTTTTCAGCATGAAATTCCACCACACAGTTTCATCCAGACCAGACAGCACGGTCCCTATACAGATAAAACATGGCTGTCAAGTGCCGCTGTTCATCTGTACTAGATACAAGACATTCACTATTGTTTTCAAAAGCACTTCGATGAGAGCAATTCAAAACCGGCATAAAAGTAATGACGTGACCTTTTTTATTAGTGATGGATAGCAGAAGAATATTATTTGACCCTCTCAAGCTGTAATGTGGAACTTTAATAAAGACCTTGCGAAAATCAGATCGATTGTTTCCTCCCCTCCAATACAGAATAAGAGTCAGTGCCATTCATTATTTGTTTAACAGGCTGAACAAGTGCAGTAAAACAGACAAGGCCAAATATTTAAATGGAATTAACAACTGAGAAAATTGTCCTAAAACCACAATGAACTTTAAGGTGTAACTTTATTAATATGTATGCGTTTTATTGTATCGTTTGGTTTTTACTGTTATGTTTCAATGAAATTGAATGTCAGCTATAAAGCTTTGATTGTTCTTGGATACAATGGCATTAGTGGTAATGCTACGTTCAGAGGCAATTTCAATTTACCTTAGAATATTAAGAATGTGGTTGTATTTAATTTAATTACCAGAAACCAATACTCAAAGAGCTGAGTGATCTTTTTATATTTTATGTTTTCTTTAAATAACTGTTACTGTTTGACTACTTGAAATATATTATTACAAAAGAAAGAAAACAGATATTCCTTTTATTTAGGGCTGCATGATTATAACAAAATCATAATTGTCGATTATTCGCCTTGATATTGTTTATGTGATTATGTAATGTTTCACCTGCTATTGAAATCCAGATTTCTTTTTCAATTAGTGGTGCAGCATTATTCTAGTATAAATTTTAATTTAACAAATGTATGACCATGACGAAAGAAAGTATCTGATTTTAGAAAGTATTCGGTCACGCCTGACTGATACCCAATGTGCTTTAGAGATCAGTTTTGTGCCAATACCTCTTTAAGTATTAGGATAGGGCTTTCCATATTACTTTCAGGAACATCTAATGCTTCCAACAAAACTCTATAGCGGAGCAGGGTGGGTCAGGGTGGAGCAGGACTATTACAAATCCTTTTAACAGAGCTCTGCTCATATACCAACAAAATGAGACAATGACAAGTCCTTTTCAGCTTAGTTTTATCTGGCACAAAAACACACGCCCAGAAACTTCTCTACATCTCCTGATCAATGTGTCTATCAGGACTGATGCTGATTGCTCTTCTAATCAGCATTGGACTCTGTTTGGAGTATTCAATTACTCCAAAACCGAGTATTCAATTACTTGAAAAGCAAGCAATCACAACTGCAGTACAAGAGTCTTAATTTTCCCCTGAAAGCGCAGTGATTGAAACTCCTCTGCGCTACTGTCGCCAGCCATTACAAATGCATTTTAATCCGCTAACTTTAATCTGTGCTTTAGTGTTGGAAAAAACAGAAATGCAATTCTTATAAGAAAAGCAATAGATAATGAATTCCAGAACTGCGTTAACACTGATCTTGGATTTACTTCACATTTGTTTGAATCCCACCCATACTATCTGTCGTTAAAAATATTTTAATGTCCAACTATCCTTGTACAATTCTCGAATGGGGATAATCTCAAATAAAACATGAACAGACATTACAAAGAAAAGGACAAAACAGGCTAGAGAATAACCATGCCTGAAGCAGCTGGGCTATTGCTTAAGGGCATCCATTACATTTCTTTGTACCTCAGGTCAGTCTGGTTGCTTCTGGCCAAGCGAGACTGAACTAAATAATCGAAGGGCTGGTTTCGGTCTACAGATGACCACCGTTGATCACAGCTGTAGTTGTAAGAGGGTAAAGTTGGAAGTCAAGGGGCAGGGCTAGGTTGTGCGAGGATGAAAAGTTGGATCAGGTCCAAGCACTCTCGTCTCCATTAGATTTTACCGCTAAAACATGGCTTATTTACAGGAAGAAAAATGAAAGAGAGCATGCTGAATTATTTAGGATCCCAGCACTTCAGTGATCTTGAGAAAAGTCACTGTGTGATAGATGGAAAACAAACTTGAAATAAAGCACCACACACAACAGGAGAAAATGTTAAAAGCGACCACAATACCTATTTTCATGGCATAAAGTAAGGCATGTATAGATGCTTGCTAGACTGCATTTTCCAATAGTTTTCATTAAATTGGAAGAATGAGTTAAAATATGGTCAATTTTAACAACCACATCTAACGTTCTAACCAAATTCCTCAACATAAAATGTTCTCCACCAAAAATGCAAAGGGCAAAATATTTTGTGTCAAAATAGGATAATTTCCTTACTTTAGCAAGTCACAGAATACAATTCTGAACCCCACATCTAAACAAAGAACCTTTAAAAACTTAACCCAAGTTACATAAATCTTACTCTACACTCTGATCTACCATATAGATTTTAAACTTTAATTTACATAATTGAATGATTTTACCACTTCACCCTCCTCATTGAAAACCTGTAATCATCTTAACGAGAAGTAATTTTTCTTATTGGCCTGAATTGTGCATAATTAAAAATACGTGCAAAGAGATCTGAGCGAACAGAGATCTCATCTATAATAAATAATAGGAGCTCCAAGTTAAGGTAGGTGAGTGATGTGGCCTGCAAGCATTTCCTACAGACTGGAAACAGATTTTACAAGACTACAAGAAAAGTTAATTTTTTTTTATTTACATGAGACACACTGCACAACCTTAGTTTTTATCTGCTGGTGAGATAGACAAAATAAAAATTGGTAAGGAAAATTTCAATTTCAATTACAACCATTTAATTACAATACCATGGCCTGGCTTACAGAATACCTAATATTAAAAAAACTATTCCAAAAGAGGTTAAAACAACCTTTCAAATGTCAGTGCGGCCTATCCATTAAATGTGTTTACAGCTTCAGCTATAAAAGAATAGAAAAGAATCCCACACAACCAGTTTTACATCACAAACTTGAAATCAATTTATTTTCTAAAGCAACTCTAGTGCTCAAAGGTCAGAATGTCTGACAGGGCTGAGAGAGAGTGCTCACTGCCATATCTCACAAAAGAGACCCCACAGTGTCCAACTGTGACTGTTTATTCCCCTCATGTCAGCGGTCAATGGTTGAAATCCTTCTATTTGCGGGTGAATTATCACCGTTCTCATGCTGAGCTGCTTCATTAATAGAAGATATAAGGGGTTGCCAGATCCACAGGCACACGATTGCTCTTTAGAAGGAAACGTGGAGGCATCCTAATTCACAAATGTACTTAACACATAACAATTTAATCTTGCCTTAATTCCCAGTAAGAAACAGGTTTTTCAACAACTGCAATATCTTTCTCTCAGAAACTCAGCAATCACTGACACTTGACCAACTTGTTTTTTTTTTTAGCTCAGTCTAAAGGTCAGTGAAGTAACGTGTTTCCCAATCCCTGTTGTAATGATTCCTGAACAGTCGTAGTTGAATTTAACTATTGATCTCCATCACAAAATGTGGGGGCAAGTACCAGGAGACTTAAACTGACACATAAACTGACATTACAATGTAAGGAAAAAAACAATGTATACTGGGATCATGAAAATACCAAATAGCACATGATACAATGATTTCAGAAACTACACAAGGTTAATTCAAGCGAAAGAAAATGTTACGCTTGAGACTTAATGCCATGCTGTCAGATTTCATCTACATCTTCACAACACACATGCCTGATTTAGATAAGCAAAACCGGGTTTTAATGACTTGTCACTTCATTTAATCAAGCCAATGGCAAGTCTAGATTTCAATTATACTGACACTGTCTTGGAAGACCTTAAACCCATGACACAACAGAACGCTTATGATTCTTTACAAGGCAAAGGTTAAAGGTGATGTGTAAATATACACCATTGATTAACAGGTCTCCCTAGAAAAAAAGGGTAATCAAGTTGGCTTTTTGTTCCTTTAGCACTTTGAAAGAACATATGAGCATTTAAACCAGTCAGACATCCTACACACTCCATAAATGGTGTACGTTTAGGGTGGCACAACCTGTATGGCAGACAGTTGAAACTTAATTAAATCATATAAATCTTTTTAATACAGCAATATTAAAAGACTGAAATGAATGTAACACTAGAACTTAGGACCTGTATTCTAACACTGTGAATACAGTGTCGGCCAAGACACTCCATTTTGCCCTTAAGCACTAACTAAATTCACAATACTGCACAGGTCTAGTATCTTATTGCCTAATGGACCTTTGAGCTAAACCTCTATGTCAATAGGTATCCTGGCAGAAGGTGTGGGAGGGATTCTTTTGACATGAGGAAAAGTGAGCTATGACACTGACAGGTTCAAATTTAAACAAATCTGGACGGTAAATATGTATAAAGCATATACACTGAGTGGATGCTAGAGCTGCGAAATTAATTGAAAAATGAATAGGGGTAATAATACCAGCTAATACAAGTACATAAATCGCAAAAAGCCTTAATTACAGCTTCCCATTTGTAATCTTTTCTATGTGTGTTGGCAGTATGTATGGGCACTTAATACAGGGATGAATCAGTTATCAAGTTGACATGCTTTAGTTACTATTTTTTTATTCTTTACTAACAACATAGCTCACAAAATTATTTTTTATTGACATTATATTATTTAGTTTTGGATGTTTAGAATATATCATGCAGCTGCCTCGTAGAGAGACGAAAACATTATCAAATTTCTATGTAAAATCTGTTAATCGACAATAATAAACTCAAATTACAATTTTAAGACAATTATGATTTTCGCATTATTTGTGCAGCCATTGAGGATGCCCTAGTGTATAAAAGGTAATCTTATATCCGAACAGGTCAAATGACAGAACAATGTAAGAAATACTGACACAAAGTTTGTTGTCTCATAAAAACTGTGTGCTTTCCATTGTCCATAATGTGTTTGGTTTTTTGTGTTTGGTAAACTTGTGAAAAAAATTCTAATATTTTTATGTTAAAACACTACCAACAAGGCTTTTGTAATATAAACTATTTTATATTACAAAAATAGTTTATATAAATAGTTCAGTTTACTGGTAAATATTTTATTCAAAGAGTGTTATGTCATGTACATAATGCAAAATGTCACTTCCGTAACACTGGAATGGCACATTGGTCAATGACTAAAAAACAATACAGACAATGAAGTACGTTTGAAAATACTAATTCATAAAAAGAACAGACTTAACTACACTTAGGGCCAAGTAAAATTTTGTTTGAAAAATGATTCAAAGTAGCAAAACACATAAACAAGAGTTGTTAACTGACTGAAGTCAAATGAATACTGACTTAAGATAGAAAAGCACTGAACACAGACACATTAACACACTAAAGCACAACAACCGAAATACTGACTAAAACAGACTAAATACTGACTAAAATCCTAAAATACTGAATCATTTAGAAAAACAGACAATACAATTAACACTGACAGAAAAACACGAGATTTTAACTGACTAAAGGCAAATGAATACTGACTTCTGAAAGCACTGAACACACAGACATATTGACACATTATAAACATACAGACTAAAATACTGACTAAAATACGGACTAAAATCCTTTAATAATGACTAAAATCCTAAAATACTGACTAAAATAATAACTAAAATCCTAAAATCCTGACTAAAATCCTTAAATACTGACTGAAATACAGACTAAAATACAGACTAAAATACTGACTGAAATACTGACTGAAATCCTAAAATACTGACTGAAATACTGAGTGAAATCCTAAAATACTGACTGAAATACTGACTGAAATATTGATTTAAATACTGACTGAAATACAGACTAAAATAATAACTAAAATCCTGACTAAAATCCTAAAATCCTGACTGAAATCCTGACTGAAATACTGACTGAAATACAGACTGAAATACAGACTGAAATACTGACTAAAATCCTAAAATACTGACTGAAATACAGACTGAAATACTGACTAAAATCCTAAAATACTGACTAAAATACTGACTGAAATACTGACTGAAATACTGACTGAAATCCTTAAATACTGACTGAAACACTGACTGAAACACTGACTGAAATACTGACTAAAATCCTAAAATACTGACTGAAACACTGACTGAAACACAGACTGAAATACTGACTAAAATCCTAAAATACTGACTAAAATACTGACTGAAATACTGACTGAAATACTGACTGAAATACTGACTGAAATACTGACTGAAACACTGACTGAAACACAGACTGAAACACTGACTGAAACACTGACTGAAACACAGACTGAAATACTGACTAAAATCCTAAAATACTGACTAAAATACTGACTAAAATACTGACTGAAATACTGACTGAAATACTGACTGAAATACTGACTGAAACACTGACTGAAACACTGACTGAAACACAGACTGAAATACTGACTGAAATACTGACTGAAACACAGACTGAAATACTGACTAAAATCCTAAAATACTGACTAAAATACTGACTGAAATACTGACTAAAATTCTTAAATACAGACTGAAATACAGACTGAAATACAGACTGAAACACTGACTGAAATACTGACTAAAATCCTAAAATACTGACTAAAATACTGACTGAAATACTGACTAAAATTCTTAAATACAGACTGAAATACAGACTGAAATACAGACTGAAACACTGACTGAAATACTGACTAAAATTCTTAAATACAGACTGAAATACAGACTGAAATACAGACTGAAATACAGACTGAAATACAGACTGAAATACTGACTAAAATCCTAAAATACTGACTAAAATACTGACTGAAATACTGACTGAAATACTGACTGAAATACTGACTGAAATACTGACTGAAACACTGACTGAAACACTGACTGAAACACAGACTGAAATACTGACTGAAATACTGACTGAAACACAGACTGAAATACTGACTAAAATCCTAAAATACTGACTAAAATACTGACTGAAATACTGACTAAAATTCTTAAATACAGACTGAAATACAGACTGAAATACAGACTGAAATACTGACTAAAATCCTAAAATCCTGACTGAAACACTGACTGAAACACTGACTGAAACACAGACTTAAACACAGACTTAAACACACTCATAACTAAATAAAACAGTGTATAAAAGAAAGCTAAATAAAGACTCCGGACTATATTCTACAGTAAAGCATTAAACAGATGAAACTGTGACGTCACGCTCGCTGTGAGTGACAGGCGGTTAACTGTCAATCATCCTGCCTGTCAGAACAGAAACACGTGACGCGTGCACGGGAGTGATTTGTATCGATACCTCTTTTATTTTGCCCCTCTTCTCTTTGGTGTCGGGGTCCGCCGGTTCGTGCCCCGTTGCCCCGGGTGGCCGCACGTACGGAACGAGGGGCAAACCGTCATCTTTTCCGCCTTTCATCAGTCCGGCCACTTTCTCTTTGTCGCGCCGGATGTCGGAATCGATCTCCTCCGGGAGCTTCTGCAGAGTCTCTTTGGCCTCCAGCAGCGCTTTTTCGTGATCTTTCTTCATCTTGGCGAGGATCTTCTCGTCCCTCCCGGTGCCGGTGCTCGGGTCACTGACGGTACCCGCGCGCGCGTCTGCGTCCGCCGGGGACGAGCGGAAGAAAACTCCGCTGAGGAGCTTCGAAGAATCCGGTAAGAAGAAGATCGCGCCGAAACACAGAGTTATAAAAGCGCTGAAAACTAAAAGTAAAACGAATTTCTCCGTCAGTCTGAACGAGCTCGGACTGACGGACTTCCGACTCGGAGTAACCGTGAAAGGTAGAAGAGACGCTACGGGCATTTTTCGGCGATTGAAAGTCCCTGTTTGTTAAAAAATGTCAGGGAAAGTGAGTGATTTGTGTTGTAAGTCCCCTGGTGTTTGAATAAGAGGCTCTCGGAGCTGATCCCAGAGCGGTGTCCCGCGCTCGTCTCGCGCACATCTGAGGTGAGAGTCGCTGCTCACCGACTATGAAGCGGAAGGAACGGCAGAGATGCGTGATTGACAGCGCGCATGGACCAATCGCTGGCGCCGCCGCGCGCACGCTCGTTGTGGGCGTGTCTTCCGGACGAGGCGCAATATTTCTAATGCAGACGCAATAATCCTTATAAAAACATATAATGCTGGGGTGAAATAAATACAATGTGTTCATTAATGCTGGTTTAGTAATGATGGTGTTTGTTATGCTTTGTTTTTATATTTCTTGATTTATATTTTTATTTTATTTTAGTGTTTTAGTAGTTTTTTTATGCCTTGCAGAGCAGTTTGGACTCCTTAAGGTTGAACTAAACTAAACTAAACTAAACTGAACTGAACTGAAGTGAAGTGAAGTGAAGTGAAGTGAAGTAAAGTAAAGTAAAGGGAAGTAAAGTAAACTAATGTAATTTAATGTAAAGTAAAGTGAAGTGAAGTGAAGTAAAGTAAAGTAAAGTGAAGTGAAGTAAACTAATGTAATTTAATGTAAAGTAAAGTGAAGCGAAGTGAAGTGAAGTGAAGTAAAGTGAAGTGAAGTAAACTAATGTAATTTAATGTAAAGTAAAGTAAAGTGAAGTGAAGTGAAGCGAAGCGAAGCGAAGTGAAGTGAAGTAAAGTAATGTAATTTAATGTAAAGTGAAGTGAAGTAAACTAATGTAATTTAATGTAAAGTGAAGTGAAGTGAAGTGAAGTGAAGTGAAGTGAAGTAAAGTGAAGTGAAGTAAACTAATGTAATTTAATGTAAAGTGAAGTGAAGTGAAGTAAAGTAAAGTAAAGTAAAGTGAAGTGAAGTGAAGTAAAGTGAAGTGAAGTGAAGTAAACTAATGTAATTTAATGTAAAGTGAAGCGAAGTGAAGGGATGTGAAGTGAAGTAAAGTAAAGTAAAGTAAAGTAAAGTAAAGTGAAGTAAAGTAAAGTGAAGTGAAGTGAAGTGAAGTAAAGTGAAGTGTAGTAAAGTAAAGTAAAGTGAAGTGAAGTGAAGTGAAGTAAACTAATGTAATTTATTGTAAAGTAAAGTGAAGCGAAGCGAAGTGAAGTGAAGTAAAGTAAAGTAAAGTGAAGTGAAGTAAAGTAAACTAGTGGAATTTAATGTAAAGTGAAGTGAAGTGAAGTGAAGTGAAGTGAAGTGAAGTAAAGTAAAGTAAAGTGAAGTGAAGTAAACTAATGTAATTTAATGTAAAGTAAAGTGAAGTAAAGTAAAGTGAAGTGAAGTGAAGTGAAGTGAAGTAAACTAATGTAATTTAATGTAAAGTAAAGTGAAGTAAAGTAAAGTAAAGTGAAGTGAAGTAAAGTAAACTAATGTAATTTAATGTAAAGTAAAGTGAAGTGAAGTAAACTAATGTAATTTAATGTAAAGCAAAGTGAAGTAAAGTAAAGAAGAGTAAAGTAAATTAAAGCAATGTCATGTAATTGAAACTAAAGCAAAGGAAAGGAAAGGAAAGTAAAGTAAAGGAAAGGAAAGTAAAGTAAAGTAAAGGGAAGTAAAGTAAATTAAACTAATGTAATTTAATGTAAAGCAAAGTGAAGGAAAGGAAAGGAAAGGAAAGGAAATGAAAGTAAAGTAAAGTAAAGTAAAGTAATGTAATTTAATGTAAAGCAAAGTGAAGGAAAGTAAAGTAAAGTAAAGTAAAGTAATTTATTGTAAATCAAAGTAAAGTAAACTAATGTAATTTAATGTAAAGCAAAGTGAAGTGAAGTAAAGTAAAGAAGAGTAAAGTAAAGTAAATTAAAGTAATGTTATGTAATTGAATCTAAAGCAAAGTGAAGTAAAGGAAAGGAAAGGAAAGTAAAGTAAAGTTATGTAATTTATTGTAAATCAAAGTAAAGTAAAGTAAAGTAAAGAAATGTAATGTAATTTAATGTTAATCAAAGCGAAGTAAAGTTAAGTAAAGTAAAATAAGTAATGTAATTTAATGTAAAGCAAAGTGAAGTAAAGTAAAGTAAAATAAAGTCATGTGATTTAATGTAAATCAAAGTGAAGTAAATTAAACTAAAGGAAAATTAAGTAAAGTAGAATTCAATTCAATTCAATTCAATTCATTTAATTTAATCAACCAACTTAACTAAACTCCTCTCCTCTCAACTAATCCCAGCTCAACTCAATTCAAGTCAAGTCAACTCAAGTCAACCCAACTCAACTCATCTCATCTCACCTCATCTCATGTAAACTCACTTAACACATCCCATCTCATGTTTACTCATCTCAACTCATCTCATCTCATCTCATCTCATCTCATGTAAACTCACTTAACTCACTTAACACATCCCATCTCATGTTTACTCAACTCAGCTCATCTCAACTCATCTCACCTCATCTCATCTCATCTCATGTAAACTCACTTAACTCACTTAACACATCCCATCTCATGTTTACTCAACTCATCTCAACTAAACTCAACCCACCCTTATATAATTTCAGACCTGTATGACGTATTTATTCTGCAGAGCACAAAAGAAGATATTTTAACAAATATCTAAGGTGTACTTCACCTTCATGAAGTCGGGATACGATTTCACCAGACTAACAAAAATGTGTAAAATATACACATCAAGCCCATGGCTATGATCCTACCCGCAGTGAAAGATGCACATTTGCCTCCATGAAACCCCCAAAACTCACATCTCTGCTCAACCTGTTCCTGATGTTAGGAGCTTCCTTCAGGGGTGATGTCTGAAGCTCAACACCTGCTGTTGCGGCCCCACCTGCCATGCACAGGGCTCTGAAATCTGCTTCAGTTGATTTACCATTTTCAATGAAACCGTATCATTCACAGTTTGCGCATCATTTGCCATCAATTGCTGGAATGAAGATTTCTGAATGCGCGCTGTTTTAGAAATGGTTTGAAAGAACCTTAATCATACAGCTCAAAAAACATTTGCCTGATTTATAGGGTGCACAATAAGACGGAAAAATGAAAATTAGTCTATGTTTGTGCCGCCTTTGAGGACATTTCTATGCAAGCCATATGGCATGTGTGCACCTGCTCAGAAAAGCCAGGCATGCAAATGAAAAGAGCCCTCAAGCGTTTGAATAAGAAAACATACAGAGATCATCAGGTGGAGCTGTAAGATTCCTAACTGAAAAAAGACCTGTGAGCAAAATACGTAAAAATTAATGATCCAGGTTAATAGATAATAGAATAGTAAGTACAATTTATGGATGCAAATGTGGAAATTCAAAGGGATGGATAATTCAGAAGCTCTTGTGTTCATTTGGTTGAACAAAGAGGGTTCTCGTCTAAACAGTGAAACCATCCGTGTGCAAAAAGATAAAAATTGCAGTGAGAGCAAAAGAAATTGAATAAGAAAGCAAAGCACTGGGGCAAAAAAATAAATTATAAATTCGTACGAAACAATATCTTGGCTTCTCATTTTCAACGTCACACTCTGCAAAACCCACTGACCAAACAAATCTCTTGGTCATGTGACAGAATTGAAAAGAATGACTGTCACTGATAAAATGCTTAAATAATGATTCATAATGTCACATTTGGATGCCTAATACATATTTAAATGTGTGTAAACAATCTGGTTTTCAAAACAGTAAACATGTTGTTGATAAATAATCATAACCATCATAGAGTTTTTGTATTATTAACCCTTGGAGGTCTATGAAGGTACTCCAGAGAGTGGTTTTAAATGACATTTCTGAATTTTACCCTTGTGATGTTTAAATCTGTGGGCGGGTGGGATTCCTATAAGCCTTTGGAGGTTGAATTCCCCTGACATACACATACACAAAGAGCATTGAAAAATGCTGACTTAGCAAGGCATACTTAATAAACATTTACAAAGAAACCATATTGCAAGTCAGCAAAAATCACACACTTAGGCATACACACACACACACACACACACACACACACACTCCAGCCCCCCTTTTGATGGGTATGATAGACTTCGATTATATTCAGACGTCTTGCATACAAAACAATTCTATTTTCTAATCAACCTTAGATGATTTCCTTTAACAGAATGACGCGTTTGCATCCATGACTTTGATGTGCGTGTTTAACCAAATGACTTCCCCTTCAAATGATACACAGAAACAAATTCTTTGATACGTAGACACATCCCTTTGAATAAAGATAAAGATCTTAATAATTAGGCGAAAGGTGACCTCACTCAAATGTTTCATAGAGCAATATGACAAATGAAAGTTATGATTATTCGCTCACCCACTTGACTAACATGCTTCATTGTACATTTTTTTGTCTACAGAAGATATTTTGAACAAAGTTGGTAACCATACAGCTGCAGTAGGCCTATACCCATCTAGTGCTATTGAACAGACACTTCCATCTAGGTAAAGGGTTGCCGTTGCTGTAATGTTAACATTCTTCAAAATATCTTCATTTGGTGTCGTGTTTGTACTAAGTTGGCTTTTCCACATAAATGAGCAATAATACACAGAAATACACAGTCTATAGAAGTATAGGAATATATCCCTTCTATTGTTATTGACAATTGTTTTGTATATTGTATTGTACTGTATTCATGTCATTCAAAATGGTGCTAACGCTATCACTGTTTGTATTAGTGTACGGTTGTCTAGCAACAGGTGAAACTCTTTGTTAGACATGCATTAAAAGTGCCGTCATGTAAAGTAGAAAACAATTAAGAGCAAATATTAGATTTCAACACAAACCAGATATTTCACAGAATAAGCTGACAGCAATTTCACTCTGTTGACATAACTATTTGCACTTACATCAATGTATAGGCTGACTTCTGTTGTGTTCCTGGAAAACCACAAAGACATTTCTCAAAATACCTTCTTTTGTGCTTTTAGAGGAAAGAATCATAAACAAGTTTTAAGCAACATAAATAAATGATTCCAAAGTTTGGGATTTCTGAGAAATAATCTGTTCCTCTTACGCGTTTGTTATAACAGCATGTGTCAAAAGCATACCCTGGAACAATTCTATTAAACCACATCATACGTATGACAAGTCTTGTCCTTCTGTTTGAAAAGTGTCTACAGCCACAAGGGTTGACAGACAGACGGCGTAACAGTTGATAGCCTGACATGCTGTCGCTCTCTCCAGAGGCAGCGTGATGTGTTTACTTCTCTTATCAGGTATGTCTTTCCCCTTTCATGAACCTGTCGCCTGGCTTTATTCAAAGAGCGACTCTTCCCTCTGTTGCCCCCAGCTCGTGATTTTTCATCGTGATAGTACAAAATTAACTTCTGCATGATGAGCAGCGCGGTGTAACACTGGTAAATGCGGGGCAGGTTTATTCAGGGAGACGGGCGGACGTGCACGGCAGTGAAAACAAACCTCGGAGGCTTGTGCTTGCTGGAGTCTTAGCTTTGCTGAAATATGAATCAAGGAATTAAAGGAGTACAGGTGCAAAATGACACACTCAGCTTATATGGTTCAAACGATCATTCCTATGTATTCTGAAATGGCCTTTTGGTTTGTTAGGTGGTTTATTTTATTAGTAACTGCATCAATTAAGATATTTTGCTTTCTTTTTGTATCAGCCTGCTGTAAAACTCTAAATAATGAAATACAAATGAATTGAGTTTAATTATTGAGCTTGTATGTATTGTACAGTGATATATTTATCTGAAATAATGAAAATTTTGTCATCATTAACATATCCTCCACATACAAAAACAGAACACGAAAGAAGATATTTCGAAGGAAGAATCACTGAACAGCATCAATGAATTGTATGGACATAAAACCAACGCAAGTATATGGGTGCCAGATAAATGCATGCATTTGGCAGAAGCCATTATCCAATAAGTCTTCCATTGGATTATACTCTTTACATTTTAAATAGTGTGCAATCTCTGGGGTCAAACCCATTTCTCTGTTGTTGTAAACCCCAGCTCTAATCACTGAGATACTGTAAAGCTACCAACATTCTTCAAAATATTTTTTTTGTGTTTACCAGAAGAAAGAAAGTCATACAGGTTTGAAATATCAAGAGTAATTTACAATGACAGAATTTTAATTTTTCTGAGATACAGCATAGTTACCAACCTTTTTTGAAATATCTTCCTTTGTGTTCTGCGGAAGAAAGAGTCATGCAGGTTTTAAATGACAAGGGAGGTAATAAATAATGTAAAAACCTGACTTTTACCAAAAGAGTTACTACATTGTATGAGTACATAACAACAAAAAGACTATAATTAAATTATTCGGTATGACAGATTACTTTTACAAACTCGCTTTTACAAATATCACAGTATTGAAATGATCAGCCAAGTATTACCGTAGCATGTCTGGAATATCAAAGAGGAGAACTTATCCTGGGGACACAGCAGGCAGGGTCAAACTTTATCAAGATTTAAAGAAATATAATATCATCTTGTTTATCATCATGAATAAATATGCCAAGGTGAGCCTCCAAGGAGTTCAGAGCCTCATGCATTAAAAAAGTTTTGTGTTATAAATTGGTGTAAACAAGCCAACAGCCAAAAGTTCCAATAACAATTTACATAATGGCTTCATTCAGACATGAATATGGACCACCTGTTTCATTATGATTGTATAAATGAAATAGATCCATCTAAGAGTTCTATGCATTTCAAAAAGTTATCCAAGCATTAAAGTGATTAAATTGGGCACAAGTGATTACAAAGCCAATCGTAACTGTAGGGTTTGAGCTTTAAAGTGCATTTTTCATAACGCATTGCCAAATGTCACATGTCACGAGTTACAACCCGGCCGAATCTAACACTGCATGCAGAGCGACAGGACCTATAATACCGGGACCAGACATGAAAACAGCCTGTTATTTGCTTTCTGTGGTTTTGCAGGATACCATTTATTCTGACTTTTAGTCTTCAGGTCAACACGACATGTGAATGTGCTTGGCATTTACAGATCTCAAAGCACTGGGAAGTTCCCTAATTTTTGTGCTTTTGTGATTTTAATAGGACATGGTTGAAATTTGGTTTGAATTTCAAAATTCAAAAATTTTGCATCATATTTTAACCTTGAAATGCTTTACTAACTCCATGTTTTACAGCTTTATGATGAGTTTGCATGTAAACAAACATCTATAGCTTTTAATCTCAGCTTAGCACACACACACAGCATCAAACAGTCCTTTATAAGCCTTTACCTGATCTTTCACACAATTTCATCTGAACCCCCCTCATCTGTGAACAGCAAAGACTAATCCTTTTACCTATTTAATTTAGTCTAAGTCACATGATACTTATGATTTGCATTTGTATTATGCATTTGGCAAATGCTGCTTTTATAAGCAACCTACAGTGAATTCAGGCTGTACATTTCTATATAAGCATCCGTAGCCAAGACATTTGCTTTTAACCAAATGATCTTACTGAACTGCAAAATCATTCTTTTGTTACACATTTGAAATCAAGAATTTGCATGATGTTTTTGGTCCTATCTCCGATTTAAATATTACTAATGAACTATATTTATGTAAAGATATAAATCAGGTCTGTCAAAATATTTAATCGCGAATAAACCCATCTTGAATAAAAAATATGTGTACACAATACATTCCTGTGTGCTGTGAATGTTATGAACACAAACACATGCACATATGTACTGATAAAATATATAGATGGATTTTTTTATTTAAATCATTTAAATGTATTCATTTATCAAATTGTATGTTTTATTAAGTATGCCATAAATCTTACCTTAAATGTTTATTTATGTTTATGTTTGTATTTATAAATATTTTTTTAGAACAAACTTTTATTCTGGATGTGATTAATCGCAATTAATCGTTTTTGACCACGTGTTATTTGCAAGAACAGGTATAGATTTTACAGAATCATGTTTTCATTGCTTTAATTAGCTGTATTTTTGTTAATATAACTCACAAAACAACTAACGTTTTATTGATTTTAACCATGATGCACAGGAAAAAAGTAATTTTTACCCAATTTAAAATCAAGGTTATCGGTCTTTGCAATCAACTTTTCATATACACACCTCACTTCAGCTATACATTTAACCACATGTGTTTCCATCCAGCATTTTATTTAAATGTGATCTCAAAAAATTTGCATAAAAATAAGTGGATGACGATGACAGTTGAGGCGAGAAACCTCGTTCACATGCACATTGGTGAGAGCAAGAGCTGTCTGCGCATGCGGTGGGAAAGATAACAAACTGTCTGTGCTTTCACCTCACATGAAGCTCAATTGAACCCTGAAAACCAGCACTGTATGTCTGCTCGCTGTATGGAAAATGAAAAATTCTCAAATTCTTTTCGACTCAAACAGATCTTTAGCTCACCCTTAGAAAAATGGTTATTGATTGACACATGGCTCTGTATATGTCTGAATCTTCTGTATTTCTGCTTATTTGTTTGTTCAACCCCTAGATGCATTGAAACTGTAAGCAACGCTTCAAAAATAAAATTGACTTCTATTTGACTTGACACTTATCCAAAGCAATTTACAGAGCACTCAATGTTTGCATTATCAACATGTGCAATTCTTGGGAATCAAGAACATGACCTGTATAAACGAAATATTTACGGTCGATAGATGTAAGCAATTGGACCGCCGTTCACAACTCTGGGTCTCGGTTACATCGTTATATTCAGTGAGCATAAATCGAGTTTGGATAGATGAGAAGCTCAGAGTAATATTGACTTTATTTGATTTGTTAAGAGAAATTGGATGAAAGTCTTTATGGGCATATTGTCAATTCTGCAAATTAAACAAAAAATAAAAAACCCAATGATAAACACAACAGCTAAATAAAATAATGCATTACAGTGGCTTTCTTATGTGCTTTATTCAGGAACATTTTGTGTTAGTGGCTTTAAATACTTGGGATGTTTGAGCAAACCCCTAATGTTAAAGCAATGGTTCAGCCAAAAACAAAAATGTTCAATAATTTGTTCACTCTCAAACCTGTGTAAATTTCTTTGTTATCATACATACTTTTAATAGAAGTTTAAACAGTGCCAGTTTGGTTGATTTGACAACCCTTATAGTCTTTTGCATTACTGCATTTTTCCATCTCAAAAACATATCTAAATTGCGGCCTATAATCTCAATGTCAAATGTAGAAATGTTAATCATGCATTTATGACCTCAAGGTTGGATTATTCGAATGCTTTATTGGGTGCTAATGCTGCAGCAAGAGTTCTTACGAGAACCAGGAAATATGACCATAATAGTCCAGTACTGTCCTAACTGCACTGGCTCCCTATCCAACATGGTATAGGTTTTAAAATTTTGCTTATAACTTAAAAAGCCTTGAATGATTTAGCACCTCAGTATTTGAATGAACTCCTGTTACATTATAATCCCCCATGTAGCTGCGTTCTCAAAACTCAGGCGATTTGATAGAACCTAGAACATCAAGATCAAATGCAGGCCCCAGATCTTTTTCCTACTTGGCACCTAAACTATGGAATAACCTACCTAAAAGTGTTCGGGAGGCAGATACACTGTTGCAGTTAAAAAATCTAGATTAAAGACCCATCTCTTTTACCTGGCTTATACATAACATACTAACATGCTTCTGATATCCAAATCCAAACCCTTCCCACAACTCCCAATATACTTGCTACATCATAAGAATGGCATCTATGTTTCCCCCTTATTCAAGGCTTATCGTAGACACCAGATCAAGTCTGTATCCAGATCAGATGGCATTGCAGAACCGGGATCCAGTATGTATCCAGACCGGATGATACAGAAAAGACCGATACAGCCCTGAAAGAAAGCGGAGACCAGGACCATTTTGCATTATGGACACACTGTTTTACTAATCAATGTTTTCAGCTACTTCGACGCAATGTGTATGACCTTATTTTGTCTAAAGGGCTACATAAATAAAGGCGACTTGACTGGACTTGTGGGAGTCAAAGGTGACCCAAAATCTTTAAATACAAACTTCCATTAACATCTTCATTTGTGTTCAACACAACAAATAAATGTATACAGCTTACATTATGTAAATATAAATCAATGAAAACTAAGCAAATGTAGTCAATCCTCAGTGGAGAACACCAGATATAGAGTTGATATATTTATTCTTATAAATCCCTGCTGTTGTGCCATCTTAACAAAGCTTAAAACGATAGACGCTTAATACCGCTGGGGATATAACTGGAGTTAAATCACCTTGTGTCTTGTCCTTCCCCAAAAACACCTCTCAGTTCGCATTTCATGGTTGAGCGATATAATCTTTTTTCACTCCAAATGTGCTGAGTTTCCTTTCAAGCCCTGCCGCCAAGACTGTTTCTCTGCATTAATGTCACAGAACAAACACCCTCCAGAAGGTCACTGTCATGTTATCGAACACTATTCCGTCAAGGTCAAATGAAATTTTAAGACCTTATCTCCCAAAGATTTTAATCGGTGATATCTTACCAGATTATAGGTTGATCACACTTTCTATTAAGCTGCATCCCACCTCAACTGTGGAAGTGGGAGTCTCTGAGAACCGGCAGGATGCTTTAGGAATTGTTTGGACGACTGAAGAAGAGAGATTGGCAGCTGGTCATTCTCTGGTGGTAAAGCCTGTCAAACTCAATAAGGAGTACGATTATTTCATATTTGGAGAAATGAAGGAACGTGCTCACAATCAGAATAGTTTTAAAGCTTAACTCAAAACACACTTATTGGACAACACACTGTTTAATTGGGATGCATTGTTTAAAAAAAGGAAAATGTATTTATAACTTACACAAATGAAAACATAACTTGTAAATGCAGATCACAAAAGATGATTTTGAAGACTCTCGGTAACCGAGCAGCAGTGGCATCCAATCACTTCTATTTTACTGACACAAAATAAATGCAAGCAAACGGGTGTTGTTGCAGTTTGGTAAACAACATTCTACAAAATATCTTCTTTTGTGTTCTGCATAAAAAGTCATTCATGCATTTATTGGCTTTTCCATATAAATAAGCAACAGTACACATAACTGTACTGTCTTATCGGCATGTGCATAACTTTTTGTCTGTACCACAGGCCTGCATAACATTGATCTGAAAAACACAAAGGAAATATTTAGAAAAATCTTGTTAAAAATCTAATCAAAATCTGCAAAATATAAAAGGATCATGGATGCATTTCTTTGGCTTTTCCACAAAAATGAGCAATGATGCACAGAACTGTCATCATGTGCATGCCTTTAGCCGGTATAAACATGCATTTTGTTTATCTTCAAAACTCAAAATTAGACATTTTTGGTAACAGCATTGGCCCACACTGACTTCCACTTATTGAACATTTCCTAAAATATCTTAAATTAAAGGTCATATTCAAGTTTTGAAAGACATTAACTACATAAAAAGTCTTCATTTTTAATCCTGGTGCCTGTGAAACAACAAATTATCTGATTTCCTGTTTTCTCTTAGTATGTGTGGTGCCTCCGCACATGGATCTTTGGCCCGTATCTTCCCACCATGTGTGAACGGCATCCCAACTGATATAAACGTGCGATATTGCTTCATCCCTGCAGAAGGAGTCGATGTGACAGCAGGTTGGATCTCAGAAGCCATCTTGACTGATGAGCCAAAATGAGGCTAATTGAATTGAGCCATAAATCAGCAGCTCAATTCAGCAAGGCTGAAAAAGAACTGAAGTTTGGCACGCGAAGATGCATGCTGGCTCATAACAGATCTGGGTCCAGAAGACGAAGATATGAGGGGTTTCGGCGGGCCCTCTGTGAAGGCCCAACCCCCTCACATCAATTGCCATTTACACAGAGGTATAAAATGGCCCAAATACACCATAGCAGATGGCCAGAACCACTGGCGTCCAGCTCCGGTCACCTCAAATGACTTTTGCATCCTGATGACTTGATATCCATCTTTACTGATGCGTTTATTCTCGCCTTGACTTGTCTTTTCTTTGCAACCTCACAGCGAGGTGCCTTCGCACCTGACCCATGTTAACACGCATTGACACATTTCCCCCCCTCGTCTCCAAGCGTAATGGCAACGGCTGCTTTGATGACATCATCACGGTAAAGCGCCGGCAGGAATGTCAACCATCCCCTAAAGTCAGAACACAAGATAGCGCGGTTTAGACCCCCCCACGGTTCTGCAAGTGTCAGAAGCCGTTACGAAACGCCAAGCACGAAGAGCCATTCCCTTTAGAGCTGGTTCAATGCATCCAAGGAGAAGTCTTATAAAAGGACACAATAAGTGGAAATAATTTTCTTGTTGAGGCTGCTGTGGGTGGTTGCAAAGGGAGACGTGCGAAAAGTGAGTCATACGGAGGCAAACCGACACGACCTCCTGTCGCACACTTCTGATTGTCTTTTTTGAGGATGCACAGCTGCAATATAATGGGATGAAAAGAAACTCTGAGCAGTGACATCGAAAAGCATCATTCTTGGAAATAGCACGATTCATATGAATGAAAAGTCAACAGCAGTCTCCTCGGGACAATAACAATGTGTGGCACTGCATTTCATCTTTTCGATTGAATCTGTAATGTAAAAAGCCAATACAGTAGTAAGAATGGTGCTTTATTTAAAGATTTTTTAAATCAAACTGACAGCTTATATATGACGCAAATGAAACCAAGAAAAGATCCATAATGCTGTGAATAATTCTTGGTAGGGAAATACAATGGTTTAAAAGCCATTAAGGGAAGTAACTGATGTCAGAAATGAAAATGAGATTCAGTGTAATTGAACTAACTGAAATATTAAAATTATACATGTTGAAGGGGAACAAAGAGGCAGTCGGGCTTGTGTTTAATTCCTCTTTAAATGTCGTTTATTCACAGGCTGGAAATAAATAACAACAAATAAAAATATATAGTATTGCTGGTGGTATCATGTCACAGAATAAGTAAACTATGGATTCTTGATGTGATGTTCAAAAATATGATCTAAAAATAGATTATGTAAATAGATGAAACATATACATACAGTATGTGATCCTGTCTGTGAAAACAAGGCTAAAGTCGGAAAATCTATTTCTGAGATAATGAGCATCAAAATATGATTTCACCATTAATTAGACTTTAATTTCTATCTTTGACGTGGCCTTATTTAGTAAATATTAAATATATCAAGATAATTTTTACACAGCATGCTAGTACATTTTATCTTCTAATATTTCAATGTGTTACTCCAGTTTTCTTTTTCTTTAAATAAATGCAAAAATAGAGACAATGTTTGTAATTAAAATTCCGTGGAAATCTTGATAGCAGTACACAATTATGTTAAGTTAGAGGTTAGGTTTAGGGGCGAGGTAAGGGTCACGCATTTTCAACTGTATGTGTTTTAGCTACAGTCTGTTTAAACTTTACGACTACACAGAGAGCAAGCGAAGTAGAATACGCCATCACAGGCACAAAACAGAAGATCATGATTTGGTAAACCCCTGCAGGGCAACAGTCAAGCTCATTACTGTTTTCTCTTATTGAAACAAAGTTGTTATCAACATCACTTACATAAAATCAATGCCGGCGTCGCTGAATAAACACGGTCTCTGCAGAATTCAAGACAGAATTTGCTGTCAGATGAACTCTGTCAGGCTGTCATGCAAGGGGCATCCATCTATTTCAAATTGAGCGCCTGCAGCTCAAACAGCAGACTGCTAGAAATAGCCATCATGTGACATGTGATTCATGTGTGCGGTGAGACGTTCTTTCTGACATTATATAAGGCCTGACAAAATCTGCATCCAAATCTGCAACAAAATCTGAGTGTCCTATAAACATGAATAATGCATACTCATACTGACTCTTATGTTATTCGAAATCTGTATGAATTTCTGCTGCAGAACACAGGAAGGTATTTTGAGAAATGTGAGTAACCATGTTTTTTCGTTTTTTTGCCCCGTCAACCCCGTTGACTTAAAAATCACTGGCATTCTCAAAATATCTTCTTTTGTGTTGCACATTAGACAAAAAGTTGGTACCGATTAACTTCGTTCAATGACCACGAAATAAACATAAAACAACATTTACAAAATTTGTTCTTGATGGATCCATATAAGACATTAACATTTATGCATTCTGCCACCTTTTATTGATAACCAACAAAGTTGGTCCCCATTGACATCTATTGTAGGAAAACAAAACTAACGCAAGACGAAAATTGTATCCACATTATTCACAATATCTTCTTGATTTATTGATATAAGACATTTAATGTTTATGCATTCGGCAGCCTTTTATCAGTATCCGACAATGTTGGTCCCCGTTGACCTCTATTGTAGGCAAACAAAACCAATGCCAGACAAAATGTTATCCACATTTTTCTAAATATCTTCTTTTGTGTTCTGCAAAGGAAAGAAAGTCATACAGGTTTGAAATGTCACGAATGCAATGGAACAATGACTGAATTTTCATTTGGTCTAAAGTGTCCCTTTAATAATGCCAGGGTTTACTACATAACTGACTTTGGATCTGCCAACTGCATTGATGGCAATGCTTTGTAACCTCACACATATTGAACCGCTGTGAGGCTTGAACTATGTTTATGAGGTCTTCAAAGTTGCCATTTATTGAGACAGATTCAAAGAAAAATACAATCGAATTTAACACTTGCTATATAATTAGACACCGGTCAGACATCTTCACCCAGATTTCTAAACTTTGCCAACCAGTGAGGCAAACCAAGTGATTTACAAAATTTCACCTTGTGTGTTTACTTAAAAAGCATTCTTTCTGTGATATTGACAGATAGCGGCGTACTCCCAGCGGTTACAGAGGTCAGTTACGGCAGAGAATAAATTTAAAGAGTGCTTAAATGGAATGCCGGGACAGGCTGTAAAACACCCATCTGCTGCCCGCATCCATCATTTTTATACCCTGGCATCGGTGCTTTTAACCATTTCGAATTGATTCCATGTTTCACAGATATATTATTATTTTTATTACAGCTCTGATTGTCGAGTAAGTGACAAACACAGCAGATCACTTGTTGAAGTCTTTCACACCCTGGGAATGATTTTTTCTCCTAAAGGACATCAGCGGATGTTATTGAATATAATAGGAACATATAGGAGCTCCGCTACTGTGTTCTTTATCTAACCTCCAAATAAATGCGCTCACATGTCGCGTTATATTTTTTCATTATGAGTGAGGCTTTGGCTCAGACTAGTGACAGTCTTAAAGGTTCATTAGATTTTAATTCAAGCATGCAGCAATGACGGGCCTGTGGGCGGACCGCTCATTGATTTTAATAGCCGTAAGTGATCCGCAGACACGTCTCCAGTTAATGATACAACACTCTTGTACGCGGGAGGCTTGTACTCCCAGTTTGTTGGCCTCTTCAATCAAACATGTGAGTTTCTTTTCGTCTTCTTCTCTGATGGGGCTCACGCTTGAAAGTGAAATAAACGTCCTGTAGCTGTTTATGGTTAAATTATGAAGCTGTCCTTTAGATTGATGCCATCTGGGTTTTTCGGTTGATTAATGACACATTAGTTGACGTACTGTAAAGAGATCGTAAACTCTATGGTTGTGGGTTTCCTTTTATTAAGATGTAATATAAAAATTATTTAATATTTTTGATCAACCACTGTCAAATATTTTGGGACACTTATTTACTTAAGATTCCATATTTCTTCATTTTAGCTGGTATATTGAATGGAAAAAAAATATAAAATAAAGAAAGAATTATGAGAATTATATTTAAACAAAAAAAAGAAAAAAAAAACATGTTATATTTGATCATAGTTGTTTGTCATTTTCTTTAGCAGGTAAGGTCTCACCTTTAGGTGAGACCTTATGATGGTTTTTAAAGATTTTTTTTTTCTAAAATTGTTGTCTATTATACAAATTTCACACAATTAAGCACACAGCTTCAGATCAAAAGTTCTTTAAACTAGTAGGAAACATTTCAGTGAAGTGTGCCAAACTTCTGACCGATAGTGCACACAACATATATGAGTATTGATAACATTTTAAATAATAAATAATAAAATAAATAAAAGTTTGTGTTTTCAAAATAAATGTCTCTGTTCTGTGCATATGACTTAGGAATTTATTAACAAAAAGACATATATTTTCCAATTATTGAATATATGTTTAATTGTTTAATAACTGTACTGTATATTAATATATATATATTTGACTTTAATATATAAATATAGTGAGGTCTAGAAGTATTTGATCATGCTGTAATTTTGCAAGTTCTCCAACTTAGAAATCTATAAGTTTTAAACACATTATTAATATGCTCAGTGCAGATATATATATGTAAACACAACCTTATATTCTGGATGCGATTAATTGTGAAATAAATTTAAAGCCAACATTCAATATAAATAGAACAGACATTGAATGGCATTAAATTGCAAACTGCTTGAGGAATATTCAGTAAAAACAGAAATTGGTTAAAGTATACGATCACTTATAGACTCATTTTAATCTCAAAGGTTGTGTCATAAAGTTAAACTAATTCACTGTATGCCTGTCGTGCTTTAGATAACAATATTTTATTGTACTTAACTCATTTCTGCTTCTATCAGCTGGATAAAGATACATGTTGGTGAGAAAAGGGCATTAAACTCCTGGATCCAGGTACTGTGCTGGGACGACAAACACATTAATTGCAAACCAAACTATTTCATGCAAACATGATGAAAGAAAATATTGACATTGAAGCTGATAAAAATGTTGAACTTGGTTAAAGGTTTTGAGGAGAAATTCCATTTAAAAATAGTTTGGCAGAAAGTCAATATGATTTTTACACTAAACACCCTTTGAGCTTGCTTTTAAACCGATCTGATCTTGGGCAGGATCCAGAATTATTCAGTTGATGCACTTTAGGATTTATGCCAGTTCAGAGAAAGTACAACACAATAAATTTGATTTAAGAGTGATGTTAAAATGAAAAAATAAAAATTGTGTCATAATCTGCTCATCTGTATGAGAGCCGCAGAACACAAAAGAAAATATTTTGAAACATGTCGGTAGTTGAATTGTTCAGATCCTAAACCGATGCAAATAAATGAGTGCCAGTTACCAACAATCTTTAGAATAAAAACGTTCAGGTTTAAAATGACGAGAAGGTGAGTAAATGCTGACGCAATTGTTATTTTGGGGTAATCTATTGCTTTAGCATCATGGTTTCAATGTTCTGATATGAATCACTAATGAGAGGTGCAAAATAAACTTAAAGGATGCTGAACTTCATTATACACCCCAGAATTATGTGTAATATTCATTAGATTATATAATTTCATCTATTTTTTTGTGTTGGTAAGCATTATTTTTGGTGTTACTTGATCAGTCCTATCTATTTGCAGTTTAACTGATATCTGGCATTTTTCAAAAGGCTGACTTTAATGCCCCTACAGACAATGCCTACATCAACAACATTAAATGTGCGTCGTCCAATCAGATTTAAGAGCCTGAATTATGCATATAATAAAGTGTGTTTCTAAAGGTTAACTATCCCGTTAAATAATAAATACACCCTACAAACAAATCCTGAATGCGAACATGATGATGTTTGCCCAGAGGACCATTATATCAACGGACGGAATAAAGAGGCAGAAATGATGAAGTGGCGAAGCGAGCATCTTTGACGCTGCCTTATTTGTTAAAGTTCAGTGCAGAAGACCTTTCAGAGGGACAAAAGCGATGGAGGGGATCTGGAGGCCAAAGCCGAATGCCACAGACAGTCCATGATCCTCCATCTCTAATTGGAGGCAGAATGAAGTCATTTGAGCATCACTAAAGGTCATGGCTCTCTGAACAGGCCGTGTGTAAAGAATAAGACCGATGAATGAACCCTCGACCCGCCCGGACCGGGCCCTATCAGACGCCGGGCCGTGAGACATGACCTTTTTCTCAGGTACATGCGGTGAGGTTTACACATCCTAAACATGCAAGGTCAGAACGCTGTCACAACAAGCTCATTACTTCACTACTCTAGTTGACCTCATTAAATTTGTGTGGAGCTTGAGAAGATTGAATCTATGAATATTCCCGAGGCACCAGCGGCAGAACGTTTGATGCTTTTATTCTGCGGAAAGGAGAAAGAGAGACTGGAGTTATCGTAGAAAATTTACATCAAGTTGCTGTTCTTAAGTCCACAGAAGGATGTCTCGCTCTCTCTGGGAGCTGAATCTTATTGCACATGCAAAAAATACGTCACAAGAGGAGAACTGATCTCTGTTTGCTTTGGCGCTGGTGTTTGGCATGCTAATATGGTGATGCACCATCCACACCCCATGGGAAAAACTAAAGGAAAGTAAAGCCTGTATGAAGTCATACAGTATTCTATGACAGAATATTACTTTTGATGGACTGTGCCTTTAAATTCACATAGTTATGACATGAAACACCATTGGGGTATGTCGAAAATGTTTATAGTCTTAAATAATGTACAAATAATGCATTGATGCAAGCGGAACTTTAAAGAGAGTGTTAACCTGAAAATGAAAATTCTCTCATCTTTTAGTCGCCCTCATGTCTTGTCCATTTTAAAAGATACTCTCTTTTATTGAAGAATATTGGTAACCCAATAATGGCAGTACCAATGTTTTTCTATTGTATCAACTGTAGACACAAAACCCAATGTCAATAGGCAACAGAATGCTTTACTTACCGAAATTTTCAATATATCTTCTTTTGTTTTTTGCAGAAGAAAGTCATACAAGTTTTAAATGACATGATAGTGAGTAAATGATGTCCAGACTTGTTGTTTTAAACCTATTTGACATTTTTTCTTCTGCAAAACACAAAAGAATATATTTTGAAGAATGTTGGAAACCAAACAAGATAAGTATTTATTGACTTCATATGGATCTAGAGACAAAACCAATGCAAGTAAAAAAAAAAATGTTGCCAACATTCTTCAAAATGTCTTATTTAGTTTTGTAGATGAAAATCATACAAATTTGAAATGCCAAAAGAGTGCATAAATGATGACAAGATACTTTGAAGAAAGTTGGTCACCAAACAATGGTGGTACCTATTCATTTCATTATGTGTGTGGACACAAAAACAAGGCAAATGAATATTGTAGGACCCCTATTCTTCAGATAACAACATTCCTCAAAATATCTTGATTTCAGGTTAAGAAAGTTACTCAGGTTTAAAATGAAAAAAGTAAATCATGGGAGATATTTTTTTGTTTTAAGGATGACTTTCTTACTTCATCAAAATACAAAAGAAGATATTGAGGTGGAAAACCGAACAATAGCAATATATAGTTACTTCTATTGTATCTAGACACAAAACCAATGCAATTCAATAGGTACCGACATTCTTCAGATAGCAACATTCTTCTTTTGTGCTTTGCAGAAGAAGGTCATACAGGTTTGAATGACAAACAAGTGCTTAAATTATGACTGAATTTGCATTTGTATTTTCAGTGAGCTATCTCTTAAAAATGGTCTCTATAGAGAAACTGACTTTTTAAATAATGAACTTAAAAAGTATGACAACTACTCCCTTGTTTCATTTGTTTGAATGCAAGCAGTTGTTACTTTAAGATAACCATGTTGACATTATAAAAAGAGAATTTTTCATAATTCAATTATCTTTTAATTAGAAAGACCTTTTCCAGCGCATTTTGTCAATCTCATTTGTCTTTAATTCATTTCAATTAAATTGAAGAGAAAGATGATTTCCGCTTTTCATTATAAGGACGTCACTGTCAAACACGACGACTAAAATGAATGCATATCTTCACCTGAACAGTCTACTATTTTATTGAACAGTTATCTTCCTCTTGTGAAATATTTTGATGCCGTTCTTTATATTGCTTGTCATGATTATTATTGCCAATGCCACAACAAAAGCTGCTTACTGATCCCATCGAGATGCTTCTGCAGAACACTTTTTTGAGTATATAATAGTGTTAAAAAATTTATCAAAATTAAACTTAATTAAATTAAATTAAACAAGCAATAAAGTGAAATAAGTTGACATATAAAATTATTTAATGAAGAGTAAGACAATACATAAAAAAATTATTTTATTTATTTATTAAATAAACAAATACAATATAAACTGATAAAAGCATTTACAAATGTTGAATTAATAAACATAAAAACTAAATTATAAAAATTATTTTAAAATATATTAAAAACTACAAATATATGTTAAACATGTTAAAACTGTATTTAAGAACGTATCTTTAAAGATATTTTGAAAAATGTACCACATGATGGTAACCATTGACTAGCACTGGTTTTGTGTTTTAAGAAAATCAGAGACATTTCATTTATTGTATTTTGTATGTTCAAAATACTTATTTAAAGATTATTTTCTCCAAGTTGAAAGAACCTGCATTCTTCTCGCAAGATCTGGCAACCCTAAATGTAGACCTCTTTAGATTGAACTCCATAAAGCTGCAAGGCATCTCTCTTTGAGCCTGCAGGAACGTGGTTTTGCTCAAATAATGATCTCAGACCTCAAAGAGGAAAGAAGATTCAAACATGATGCAACCTATGAAATCACATCTTGTATGTGAAGATGTTTTGTTATAGAAATTTTTCTTTAGCGCAATAATTGTAAACTTTTGTCAGGCTTTTGTCTCACACATTTAAGATGTTGAAAGCCCAAGAGCTTGAAGATCGAAACCAGGAAATGTTCATTTCGATGATTGAACCATAAATATATTAGCTAAAGTGTCTACAATCAACATCAACAGAAGAGAGCAAATAGGAAATAAATATAATATTAATAAACAAAAACACAACAAAGTCTTTAATTATTTACTCTCTCTCTTGTCATTTTAAACCTGTATGACTTTCTTTCTTCTGCAAAACAGAAAAAAAATATTTTTGGAGGATACCAAGCAGCATATGAACAACATTCTTCAAAATACCTTCTTCTGTGGGTAAATGAAAGAAATGTATCACAAAAACTTCTCTTCGGCTCTTCAGCTGGACAGATTATATTGTACAAAAGAAGATATTTTTGAGAATGCAAGTAACTAAACAACAGTGGCACCCTTTCACTTCCATTGCTTCGTAACAAAACTAATCCACATGACCGACATTTTTCAAGATATTTTGCAGAATGCAGGTTAGTGAACAACAGTGCCCCCCGTCACTTCCATTTATGTACACAAAACAACTGCATGTGAGCATTCTTTAAAATATCTTCTTTCGTAAAATAAAAAAAATCACTTACATTTCTCCTTAGCTTCTTAGCTAGAAAACTAACATGCGCACACTAATTTATGTTTAAATATGTAAGGAAATGACACAGATGTTTTTTTTTTGCTCCTAACACATGTCACACCATCTGTGAATGTGTCTGCTTAAAAGTCCAACCATGACTCGCATTTCAACACACTTGTAAATCAATCACATGCTGCTCTCAAAATATTCCACAAAATTAGAGTTTGTCTGTCCAGATGCAAGTTCATAGTAAAATATATAATACTATAAAATAATACTTTGAGGTTTCTATTGCCGGCTTGGAGGACATACATTCTGATTTGAAACCATAGTCTCAAAGGGTCATACCATAAAGAATCTTTAAGGTTTATTATTAGAAGGGAAATCGCAGTAAAATAATAAAAAGAGTCATTAATAGAACCATGACCTGTCGCTTGATTCCTCATCTGTTTTATTCAGTATTGTTGGCTGATGTCTCTACTCTGTATTCACAGAATGATTGTTGAGTGAATGTCATTTCTCGGCTGGATTATGACTGACAGATAAAAATGAGTGGCAAGCATCGAGGGAGAGTCGCCGACACGCCGGATTGTGCAAATGAGCCACTGATACATTCTTAATCGTTTTTGCTTAATTCGAGTCGGGTACGACCAGTCGGCCGCAACAGATAATGGCAAATTGCAGACATTGTTAATAGACTTATAGAGTTTGGAATCCGGGGAATTTTCTCCAATCCATTAACTTGCAGGCGGCCTTTGCAAGGGCCTCTGATGGGAAGCACGTGGCCGAAAGGTAAAAAAACAAAAGTTGTATCGGAATGAATCTGGTTATTAATGAAACAATCAAACCATCTCAAATGCCCCAAATAATATGATTAACATCAGACATAACGGAAATCATTGTGATTAAACATCTAAATGAGGACTGACACATGCATACTTAAGGGATCCAAAAGTAAAAATACTCACCTTTTGGGTTGTTTCATTTGGAAGAGAAAGAAATAACCAAACAGTTCTATGATCCCACGGACTACCATATTAGAACAATTGCTTTCCAAAATGTTTTGTTCTGTTGAACACAAAATGAGATATTTTGAAGAATATGGGACAACAAAAAAGTTTTTGGCTACTTTTGAGTATCATTTTTATAATTGTGTCCTACTAAGGCCGGCAAGATCCTAATATCTTTCTCTGTCTTCAATTAATTTGGTTATTTAATTTAACACAATTTCCAATTTTAGATGAACTATCACTTTAAGACACTAGATTGGATGTACAGTAGGTGCCGAAACTGATGTCCAGTTTTCCAATCGACCTCTAACCAAATTATTAAAAATGTACATTAAGAAAAATTGGACGCAAGACTATGCTTGGGCCTAAACTGAAGCTTAGCTTACAAAAGAATTTAAAGGGATAGTCCACTCAAAAATTCTGTCATCATTTATTCCCTTGTGTCATTTCAAAACTGTTTGGCTTTTTATCCTGCAAACACAAAAGATATTTTGTAAAATGTAACCAAACAATGATGATACCCATTGGCATGCACTTGTTTCTTGTCCATTTCATAAAAGTGAATTTGGACATTCTTTGAAGTATCTTCTTTCATGTTCTGTTAAAAGAAGGCAAAAAAAAACGAGGCGAGGACACTGATTCAAACATTCAAGTACTGTTGCACAAAAACCATCAAAAATCTTTGCAACGCTTCCATGCCAATTAAATTAGAGAACTGGAATGTGAGTCGAATCCTATTATTAACTTAACCCGAGGCGTTTCACCTGCATGTTTTCTGTTGCATGCATGCACGAACCCTATTCTCATTTTTGCAGAGCGAAAAATCAATCTAACCTTATCACAGGCATGATATATGTTCCAAGAGTCAGAGCAAAATTTATATAAGCCAGTAAATTTAAATGCAAATAGAACAAATGGGTGAAAAACAAAAGGCTTGACTGGGTGTACGAGTCAAATAATAAGGCAGTTTATTTCCTCCTGGAACTGTGCGGCACGGCAGGCGAGAAATGAAACTATTGTTTCCTTTGTCAGCACCATCATTTCACCGACTGCAAATTAAAGCTTGTTTTTAATCCTCCCTCGATTTTTGCTCTGCTGTTTAAAACGAATAAATGGGGAAAAGTTTCTAAGGAAATAAATGTATTCTTAATTATCCGTCCCCAAAGTGCACATGCAAATCCTGGGACTCGTGCTCGGAGTGTTTTTCTGTTTAAAAGGGCCAGGCTCACTTCAATAATAATTTTACACCTAAAGTCACAGTTGAGCATGAACAATTTCTGTCGTTTTAAGTGGACTGTAGAATGTTGTAAGCATGTTGGGAACCAAAAACCAATGGTCCCCATTGACTTCTATTGTATGGACACAAAACCAATGCGTCAATAAGGACGAACAGTTTTCTTTTCCGGTCATTTTTCAAAATATCCCATTTACTTCTTTTGTATGTACACTTAACCAATGCAAGTCAGTAAGGACAAATTGTTTCTTTAACCCACATTTATCAAAATATCCCATTCACTTCTATTGAATGGACACTAAACCAATTCAAGTCAGAAAGTACGAACTGTTTCTTTAACCCACATTTTTTCTAAATATCCCGTTCACTTCAATTGTATGGGCACAAAACCAATTCAAGTCAATAAGGACCAACTTTTTTCTTATACCACCATTTTTCTAAAAATCTTTTTTTTGTGTTCTGCAGAAGACGGCATTGAAGAAGATAGGAAAATGATAACAGAATTTTCACAGTCCCAATGTCATGGGTTCAATCCCAAGAAAAACATCTAAAAATACCCTGACTGCACTGCATGTCACTTTGAATTAAAGAGTCTTTCAGTTTTTAATGTAATGAACGAGTATCCGGAGTAAATGTTGAGTGACAGCGTTATTATGCATCTGCAGAGGTCACACAAGAGGTCAGTGATTTTCTGGGGGAGAGAAAAGCTGAGAAACGTGTTGGGAATATTCCACTCTTAACATAAAAAGAATGTCGCTCCAAATAACATTTCATTCTTTCATTTCCATCAGACACTTTCTTATGGGTTTCAATCCCCTTTAAAGTCATCTATATGTCCTGACCTGATGGTGCTTTGTGTCAGAAAGTGATGTTACTCCGAGAAGAGAAGAGGTGAAGGAGGTATTGCATTGTGCATTTGAGTGAAGACTCAATGTTAGAAAAATCTTCAGCTGTCTGTCAAATAAAGAGGCAAGATTAGAACAGCTGTGAAAGGTGAATCTCAGACCTCTTCTTGATGTACAGTCATATCTCAGGGATTCTAGACAAAAAGTGTCAACCCAGAGAATAACATTGGAGAGCAAAACGATGAGACCTTTAAATAATTATATATGTATTTCTGTAACATGTTGAGGTGTCAAAAGCGTAAAATAAAATATAATGAGAAATTCTGTCATATTTTACACACACTTTACTTTAAAATCCTGAGTGTTTTTATAACACTCTAAATAAAAATAATTCAGTGGCTTAGTTAATATCCCGAAAGTAAAATGTTATATTAATTAATAAAATCTGAGGGAAAAAGATGTCAATTAAAAATATAGATTTAAGATATTATCTTAAACCGCAAATTTTTTTTGTATGTGAAAGAAATATTAGAGTTTCTCTGGTTTACTTAGACTTATATTTTTACCTTTATTTAGTTCATTTATATAGTATGTTTCATTGATTTTATAGCTAATGTTTCCCACGGTTCAAATACATTTCAAAGATGTTTGCTGTGAAAGCAGGAAATTCACAAATAAAAAAATAAAAAGTATGGATGAAAAAATGAATGGCATTAATAAAAAATTGAAATAAATAAATCAACACTTAATGTATAAATATTTCACCTAAGCATTTTTGCATGATATTTTATTCAATATAAGTTTAATCTTTCAGGCATATATATAATTGGTATAATTTGTAATGTTTATCCTATATAAAAAGAAAAACTTTTACCAACTGTATAAAAAAAAATCCAAGATATGCTCCTAATGTCTCATGGGTTCTTGTATTAAATAAACAAATGTTGATATAGATGTTCTACTTTCAGCCAAAAAGGCCTATAAAATTCAGATTTTTCCTTTTAACAGTTCCATCAAAATGATCCATAAAGACTCAGTATTAAAGTGCAGATCAACTAACATCAGAGCTTTCATTTGAGCTAGAATGAACTCCATAACAAAAGCATGACAGACAGTGACTTCAGAGTTTTTGCTACAGTTTAATCCCACACCTTTTGTAGCCTTCAACAAAGTCTTCTGCTCTGAATGAATGCCACAGAACTCACATTTTAAATACAACCGTGAAATTTCAGTAAAGCAAAATATCCAAGCTGTTATGTTCCCTTTGGCCGGGAAATAAGCCGGATCGCTTTGCACGGTCTTCTGCTGAGGACGTTTCACGCTGTAGCCATTTAAGTGTGACGGATTTTAAAAGGAAGCTCTGCTGTGACCGGCCTTCCATTAGGACTCGTTCGGATTTCCAATAAAGGCTTGTAAATGTTTCAGTATTGGCTGATTCTGGGACATAATCACCGAGTTTAATTAAAAGCTGTGAATGTGCATCGACGTGCACGCACGCCCGGCCCGCTGGAAAGCCATTTAAAAATCCTAATGGAATTCATCATTTTCCTCATTTGCAAACTTCTCCGACAGGATGAGCAGCTTTGCGTGAACACTTGATCGCTTGGTGTGATTGTTTGACATCGGGCGTCTGCTGGCTGATTCGCCGGACGTCAGCGATGAATACAGAATCATGGCAGTGATTGTATTCTCTTAATAATTGTTAACAGCATCCTCGGCTATGTCAGTCCTCAAAGCTTGAATACATCATAATCAAACATCAGAATTCTTCTGAAACCTCCCGACAATCAGAATATAATATAGAAACATGACTTGATACATTGATCCTGATAAGAATTGAGTTCTACACACTTTGCTGAATATAAAGAGATAAACTTTGATAGTTTTAAGTGACAGTGCACATGTCAAACTTCTTAATTGATTCAACTACAATCTTTCAATTTAATCATAAATCAATTTCATTTACAAGGACGCTCATTTTATAATGTCCATTATCTTCATGTGCTGTTCATTTGGCCGTCCTTTAATGTCACTCGGTTACGGTAAACATTTTTGCTGTGCTGTGGAGTTCCAACAATTTAGAGGATTGCAAACTTGGCAGGCCATCCAACCTTCACATGCACGAAATATAATGAGAAACAGTATTTAGCGTGACTGACAAATCGCTTAATGCTGTAAAATGTACTGTAACTTAGCAGTGCCAAGATTTTTAATATGAATGTTGTCATGGTTACTTGGGTCCCCTTACATATTTATGATTACATTACAATTGTGCATAATAAGCTTATTGTTGAATTATGGTTAGTATTTACAGTCATTGCCAATAATGGTGTTATTGAATTATAAACAAAGAATAATGCATTTAAGTTAATGTTGTTTTACACAAACTTCCATCATAATTTAATCCTAACCACTTGTGCTTATGAAAAACCTTGACTCCCAGTTGTACATTACACAAAAACAAGAGTTGCATTAGTGTTTTTGTCTCATATAAATGTAGTTTGATATCATAAATTCTAATTATGATTTTAAGAATTTTGTTTTGTATGTATTTTGGTCAATTACTTAGTTTCTTCCTCATTTATTATTACTAGTATTATTATTATTATTATTATTATTATTATTATTATTATTATTATTACTTTCTTTGTTTATTTAAATTTCTTGCTTGATTTGAGTTTTTACTCTAATAATCTTTTAGTTCGTAAACATTTCCCAAGCTATGAAGTTTCGACTAAAAACACACTGGAATACATTCGAACAAAACAAATACAAAACAATACATAGAAAAACACACAAATATAGCTAAGTACACACATATCAACACATATAATCTAATAGCAATGGCTGTATCAATAGATATTTGGTCTATTCTCGTTCTATCAGCTACGTCAGCTATTTTTAATGTTCCTTGTAATGCTGGGAGGTCTGTGTTCATGTCCCACACAGAGACAGATAAGAGTTAATATATGGATGATAGCATCAACTTGTTTGTCCAGTCATCGGGACACTGACATTGACCTTTTAGACTTCACAATAAGAGGTTGAACAAGTTTTTTGTCTTGTAAGAAAAGCCAGAACCACAGAAGAATAAATGTTATGGATCAGACACTAGTCAAGGATGTTGAGCACTCCAGGGATTGGAAAAGGACAAGGAAGAAGATTCAAATCTTTAACCATCTTATTCCATGTTCTCTGTTCACCAGCAAAGGATGCTTAAACCCGAACACATCTACCTGAACATTGTGTTGGCATGAGATTTTATCTCTTCACAAATCTCTGTTGAATGTATGTATGTTTCCAGCATTGTTTCAGGTTTATCAGTGGGTTCTGGTTCAGATTGGTTTTAAGATCGAGAATGTGCTGTCACAGGGGACGTCTGATCAAATATGACCAATAAAAATACACTTGAAAGGCTTACTCTTACCCGACATCTGACAGAAGTGATGTTAAATTGCCTAAGCAGAGTACCGGGCTTGTTTTCCAGCTTCATATGAGGAGGTACATTTTGGATGTTGAAAGTGGACTCAGTTTTGAGGCATTTCTGCGAAGGGACCAACACAAATGAGAACAATAATCAATGCATGCATAAAAAAAGATCCAGCACTCCTCAGATTTCAAAAACATCTACATTCTAAAAGATTTACCATCATATTGACTGATTTATTCTCTGGACCAACTGTGTTCAGATGCTTTTGCGTACTTGTAATTCAGCAGCTATTTTAAAACCTTTTATATGAGGTCAAATCCAGCAGCTCTGCACCCTGATGGAGGATACACAGATGCATTTAAGTCATATCTATCTCCTTTACTTCTGTATATATAAAGTTTGATGACAAATTTCAGAATTAAAGACCTGTCATAGAGAGTTGGGAACAAGGGTTCTGTTACTATTTCGGATGAAAGTCAGTACCATGTTGAACGATGACATCCATATGATCTTGATGCACCATTGCACTTTTTGTAATTTAAGATTTTTTCAATATGAAGTTATATGAATGCTGAAAGGATCATATTTGTTTATTTTAATTTGCCTAATTGTTGGTGTTTAACCATAATCTTAAAACTTTTTTTACAGACCAATAAATATGTTTATATTGTAACAATTATTATGACTTCTTTGGTTTTGGGCAGTCAGGAACCATCAATAACTTTTTACACTGAAAAACAATTTACTGTGATTTGACACGGTTTACACTTTAACATTTCAAAGCTTAAAGTAGGAATTTTGTGTATATGTAAGCAAAAGGAAAATCTGATTAACTAAAAATATTTATTTTAGAATTCACCTAAATATGAGGTATATATTTTAAATATTTTATTGAATAACTTTATAAACAAAATATTTTTTTCATGAACTAAATAAAATTTGAGAAATTAAGAATTTGTAAGAAATTATTTTAATATTTCCCACTGATCTACTATGTAATGTTTAAAAAAAATATAATTTAATTTAAATTAACTCCTCCGCATGAAAAAAAAATTACGTGTAGAACGTTTTGACAACCACACATAACACGATAGCAATGGCATGACAAACACACCTGCGACTTATGAAATGGAAACTACATATATGTATTCTACGAAAAAAAAAAAAAAAAGAACACCTGCTGGAGCAGAATTTAAAACTTTATCCATAAATCAACCATCTCAGAGTGAACTATTCAACCAAATGTGTGTTTTATGAATGATTTTGAATTTCATTGAGTATAAAGTGTGAACAATGCACTCAATTTTCTTTTCTTAAGACTTAGACTGAAAGTCATTCATCTTTATACAGTCGTCTCTATAATTAGTGTTTCTTTCACTCCGGCCCAGCACTTTTTTCTCAAGTGATCTTTCACATAGCGGATGGCCTTGGGTGACAAAACTTGCCAAGAGATTAATTAGTTTGAATGAGTCATTGGGAAAAAGGCCCACGAGACACGATGGGCACTAACTACAAAAGATATTCAGCTTTTCAATATCAGCATTCAATGCCAAAGCGGAAAACGAGAGCTTTGAGGCTTTATTTAATACCGTTATTCATCGTTTGAAATAACATTAGTCAAATATTATTTTATGTTACCAAAAACACTTTAATCATATTGCCGGGGGAAAATACCAGCGGTGGATTCTATTCACTGCTTATAATAGTACAAAAGTCTTTACAGGTAAGGATTTAGCCTGTAAAATACTTCTGATATATCAAGTTGTGATTCTTGCTTTTTACAGTGGCTCTATTTTATTTAATAATATTATCAAACAATATACATTTTATGTAAATATAAAAACATTTACAAATAAAATCACCAAATATCAAACAAATTTTCTAACATTTTCTAACATTTTCATCAAAACCAATTTTAATAATATTTTAAACATTACTACATATTATAAAAATATCTTAAGATTGTATACCTTTAGTTACTAAAATATTTGCAATATGTAGAATTCACAGGAAATAGTAAGTGTATTTTTTTTTTTATTGTTTTTGGAATTTTTTTGTGTGGATGAAATAGATGTGTACATTTTTAACTGTTGGATTTAAATATTTTATATTGATATTTTATCTTAATAATTTTTGGTATGTTTCAACAATCTGTTTTATGATTTTAGGATTTCAAATTCTTTATTTTAAGATTCTATATCAAGGGCATGTATACATTTTTTTTTGTAATATTTATTATATTATTTTCAAGAGCATCCATACATTTGTATTTATTGATAGATATGAAATTGTGGCACAAAGTATTTTTTAAATTTTCTTAAGCAAACCAAAACCGAATATATATAAATAATAAGTATGTTACATTCAAGGCCTATGCATAGAGCTGTGTAAATATAAAAATCATCGTTTAATTTCAAATAAAACCTTTAAATCAATAAAACCTGGATATAACTTTACTAAACATGTTGACTGAAGGTGCTGTATATTGTAAATGTTATAGAATACATATATAGTGTCATCATTGCACTGATGGTTACCTATTTGAAAATTCAGAACATACATGCCACAAAATCTGCTGTGTTAGGAGTTGTGTCGGCCCCTATTTATATCCATTAACATGAGCCAAATACGGTATTTGTGCTGAATGGGCGTTTCTCCACAAAAGTATTCCAATGCAAATTTATCTCTAATGAGAGGTTGATCTCAGTAAAGGGATTTATTGCATGTTACACTATCTATTATTCAAACCTGTAGAATACATTACGAGATATGACCCATGATGGAGGAGGAAAACCTTATTCTCATTCTGTCTTTTTTCTGGATATCACAAATGTTAAAACTTAAATCTAATCATGACTGTTTTGTGTTATGTGCCCAAACCTTGACAACAGCAGAATGTAAGTCAAAGTATTCTCATTTCAACCTATTTATTTTTGACTTTTAAGCAAATGCATGCATCACGGTTTACAATGGATTGTGTAGGTTAGCCGTACATGAGCCTGGAGACAAGATTGTTCATTCCGACTGTAAGCGTTAAGCTATCACAACTCTGAGACGTGCCCGGAAATCAAACTGGATTGTGCGGGAACAAAAAGTGTTTGTGAAAACATTATCATTGAGCTAGAAAGTGAGGACTCAAGGAGATTAAAATGATGGATGTCATAGGAAACCTCACTCAATGCTTTGGAGTTTTGTAAAAGTTTTTAGGAGTAAAAGCATTTTTCTTCCAGTTCTTGTTTTCAATTTCAAAATGGAAGTATATTTGTCTTTTTGACTGATACGAGAGGCGTAAAACTAGAACACTTATGTAGGAACTCAGTAAGCCGCGACAGCTGTCAGTTTTCATCTTCATCTTTAAATCATCATTAGACTGAATAATGAAGCGATGACAAGTGAATCATGTGGGGTTGGAGATGGGGGAAAGATGTCGACCACAGTAAATGACAACAAGAAACATTCTGAGTTGTAACTTATTAAATAATAAAAAAAAAATTCCGTCATAATTAAATTAAATTTTGTCATAATTTCCTCACCCCTCTTGCCATTTCAAACCTTAATAACATTAATTATACAAACACATTTCTTTTAAGAATGTTGACAACTGGCAGCCATTCACTTGCATTGGTTGGTCCATATATCGTAAGTGAATGGGTGTTGGCGCTGTTCTGTTTCCAAAATTCTTCAAAATATCTTCTTTTAAGTTCTGTGGAAGAAAGATACAATTTAAATGACAACGGGGTGGTGACATATTTTGCTTTTTCAGCTTTAAATCTTAATTAGACTATTAAAGCGCGGACAAGAGAATCACGCGTGTCGGGAAGAGGGTGGAAAGGAGTCGACAACTAAAAATACTTTGTAAAATAATGTCAACATTCACTAAAGGGATTCACGACGTATGAAAATGTTGTCATCATTTATTCGTGCCATTTCATACCTGATTGACATTTCTTATACAAAAAGAAGAAGATATTTTAAAGAATGTTTGTAACTGGCACCTATTCACTTGCACTGGTCTGGCGTCCAGGAGAAGTGAATTTGTACCGCCGCTCTTTAGTTGCCAACATTCTTCAAAATGTCATCTTTTGTGTTCCGCAGAAGAAAGACGAGAATGAAGAGAGGATGAGAAATTACATCATTTTTATTCAGTTAACCGTCGTTTGAATAAAACTGTATATTAACAAATAAAATTGCAGTGTATGTTTTATTTCAGCCTTCTTTTGCATAATTTAATAAAACTCACATTCTCTCATATGCTGTAGGTCGCATTTTTCCCCCAAAATACACAAATACCTATATTTACCTTTAGTTTATACACGTCACATTGCTTTGGTTTTATCCAACCTTAAGGGGCATTTAAGTATACTACAAATCCCCCCGGACATGGGTACTGCCAACTAAAGTAAAACAGCTTCTAGCTATCACTATAAAAACAGTTGTTCAGGAAATGCAATAAGATGTGTAAAGTTTAAAATGCTTAGCTTTTCCAAATCTTAGTCCTACATTTTTCACGATGAAGTCGGCTCCTGCGGGTTCTGTAAGTGAGACTCGTGTCAGTGCTCTTAGGTGGCAGCCCGTGGTGTTGAGATGGAGTGACTTACACTGTTAATGAGGACGAGAGAACCCCAAAGCCCTTTGGCACTTCGGAATCTGTTGTTATCATCTCTCCATCTTCCCATCGCCACAATCACAATGAGAATTATCTCACGCCTGCGAACCAAATTCGCCCGTCACACGTTATGCGCTCGAGGCCTGGGAAGAAAGTGGAAATCAGATTTTCGACCATGACTTGAAAGCATAATGACAAATAAAAACCAGGGAAGCAAATAAAAACAGTATATCAGAGAGAACAAGAGGCTCATGGGATTGTTTCAGGGGCGGCAATTGTTTCGCAGCTGGTGTCTGTGTTTGAACAATAATCCACGTCGTAGTCTTGTTGTGATTTTGTAAAAAAGAATCTCTCCAGAGTTTCCCCGAAGGACACTATAAAACTCACTAAACCGGCTTTTTATCATCTCCGGCGGTGTGGAATGAATAAACGCCATTGCAGGGGTTTGGATTTACCACTTCCAAAATCAGAGGACATCTAGGCCTCACACGATTGCCGAGATAACACAAATATTTCTATCTGGATCGATGTCTAATTTGATTTCATTGTATTTAAACTTCTTGTTATAGAACACGGCTTGTGCATTAATAAAACACCTGAAAAACGTATTAAGCATCCAGGAAAATAAAAGAAATAACGTTTTCTCCACGGTTCGTCCGTCTGTCATGTTACAACAAGAACGGACAGCCAATATGTCTCTAATTGCTGTGAAAAGAAACATTTCACTCCCAGATGACGGGACAGATGAATAAAAAAACACAAACATCTTTTCTCCTTTTTAAGGGTCTCTCTTTTCTCCTTACAGCAAATAAATCTCTCAGATAAGGAAGAATGCTAATACGTCCGACTCGATGTCTCCAGCCGTCTCATCATTTGGATTCTCCACATGAAAATTAAGGTCCATTAGGTGTGTAATTAATATCACACATGAAAGTAATTGTGCAGTCTCATTATGCATCCAATCCATGCCGAAGCCAAGCCTTTTAGAATCTTTGATTCTGAAGATACAATGATGTCAGTTTGGTTAAAAGCAGCCTTCTGTTAGAAGCTCTCTATCAAACCCAGCATCACAACGTTGACATTTCCAAAAACAGCACAAAGAAATTAAGGATCCTTTGCAACACACTGTATTGTATCTTAAAGGGATAATTCAACCAAATATGTTCTAATAATTACCTTCTTGTCATTTTAAACCTGTATGACTTTCTTTACCTTGCTAAACACATAAGAAGATATTTAGAAGAATGTTGAGAACTGAACAACTGCATTGGTTGGTGTCTATACAAGAGAAAAAGTTGGTTGTAGGTTAAAAAACACAATGATGAGTAATTGACAATATTTGATTTGTTTTAATCCATTGCACTTAAATGATGGCAAATTTATTATCATACTATTCAACTTCTGTTACTATGGTGCAACAGAGGTAAATTTGTTGTTATGGGTTTTTCTACAAATACCATGGTTACAATATACACACTAAAAATGCTATATTCACAAATGTTGATTTTTTTTCACCCATAGCTGGATATCAACGACCTATGTTCCTTTTTAGCCTAACTTTATGTAATGTCCAATATTTACCCAGTCATGGTTAGGAATAGGTCATGTTTTAGTTACTGCTGTAAACCCATGGTTTATTTGCATAAGGAAAATGTATTATTGGGGTCTAATTCCATGCTGTTGTGTTTTACAGATTATCCTGTTGTCCCCCATTCAAACATCAATGATTAAAAATATAATTTTTAATACAGAAACCTACAGCTCAAGATTTAAGTAAATCTGATTAACTCAAATATTTTGATTGGAATTCGCTAAAATATTTTTGTAGATTACAAATATATATTTGTTAAATAAATATTTTTAAAAATTACATAAACTTTGGAAATTTTAGATAAATGAAAAGTTGGATTTTTACAAAATTTTCTTTGATATTTTTCACTAAAATCCATCTATTTACCGTTTAAAAATCATTTTGTTAGGTTATTATTCTGTGGAATTAAAAAAGCCACATGAAACATTTCACAGTGTAGAGTCTGTTAGAGGAAAACTGTTCATAAAAGTCATGAATATTTTTCGAGCAATATTTTTTAAATTGTCACCAAACTAGTGATTTAATATCACAAACTGATTTATTATTCTAGATTTCCTTTCTCAGTACTTCTCCTAGCGCGTATATACAGTGTTGTTGAACAAAGATTTGTTACAAAGAGAATCATTCATTATAGGGGTCTAATACTATATTTTGACAGTATGATATATGACAACATGACTACTGTTGTTTTCCAAATGAAAGATCATCGTACAAGCACAAAAACTAATATGTCTCCATGAATAATACATACAAATATATAACACGTCCATACAGTCCACCAAAACCGTCACCCGTTCCCCGATTTCCCCCCACAGCTCCACTTCTCGGGTACACCCATGAGGCCTTGCGGCATGAGACCTGTTTGCTTCCAAACACAAGATGAGAAACACTTGTGTAAAGACACTGCTAGAATGACACCGGCCCGGCTCCCCCGGCGGTCATGTACTAATGATAACATCGAGATGGAAAGTCTCAGATGAAACCGATGTTGTAAATGGAAGCGCTGGAGTGTGACTCTTGATCTTACCTTTTGAAAAGGGAATTCCCAGCGGACAGCTCCAGAGATGAGAACTCATAATCGCCCGAGATAAGGACGATATAGCTTCGGTCTGACGTACCTTTGAGTCTGGTTCTCGGTCTGTTGACGGCCTGATGTACGTTCTCTCACGCTGACATCTCCGGGAAAGCATCTCTCTCTCTCTCTCTGTCTCTCTCCTGTAAATGTCACCTGTTCAAATTATCATTTGCGGAGGTTTTGGTAAATGTTAACATTTAACATGAATTTATCAGCGAGCCCCCAAAAGTCACGCCGTGAATTCATCAATGACACTGAAATTTATCCAACAGCAGTTCTCGCAGAAATACCCTGCAGGCCGAAATCAAGTGGCTTACGCAACGATAACGGAACAAAGGCTGGTGGGAATCCTTTTACAAGCGTATCTTTTTACTTAAACACCTCACGTAGAGATTTTATTCCACGCCTGAAGATAGCTCCAAGCCTACATCGGCCAAGGGAGAAATATGAGGGACCTAAAAGCATCACTGAGTTATGAAATCTCTATCCACCGTGCAGAAATATGAAACTCTATTGGAGACTGTTCAATAATTAAATATATGTGTGAAATCTAAGCAATCCCAGTGTAACAGTGATTACTGCCAGCAATCCAAGCGTGGATAAAAATCACTAGTCCCTCAGAACCGTCACTGGCTTATTCATTTATAATGCAAATGGCTTTATTCAACCGAATGAACACATAAACAAACAAAGAATTCCCATAGATTTATCGGAATGGGGATCCAAAATAAATCCGGGAACTTTCCGAGATTGAAATTACACTGCATGAAGAACCTATTATTAGGATCATTGCACAAAGAAGATGAAGAAATCCCAAGGGCTTTACAGTGTATTTAAATCCTTTTACGCTGAGTTTGATGGTTTTACTCACGGTTTACTGTCATGTTTTCTTGTTTGGTCTTTGGACACTGTAATTCAAAATAGATTTCGCATTACATGTATTTATGCAAAGATTTATATATTCTTTATATTTCAATATAGAGCCAATCCAAGTAATTAAAAGCTAGATGTTAACCCTACCTCTTCTGAAACATGTCTATTAGAATTAGAGGCTAAATGTACCGAAAAAGGACCATTTGAATTATTTTATTAATTGTATTCAAAAAGAATTACGGGAATCATTCATTAATGCTCAAATTTCTCCAAAATATGTTATAAGGGGAAATATTTGGTAGAATGGTAGCACTTGACAATTCTGGGGCATCATTGAGTAGATACAAATGATTGTATATTTTGTTTGTTCTGTTGAATACAAAAGAAGATATTTGAAGAATGGGGAATGCAATTTAGGATCATTTCGATTGTCATTGTCAATATTCGTCATAAATAATGCCCCAGAACTCACAGTCGCTAACATTCTTCCAAATATCTACATTTATGCAGGTTTGTGGGTGAGTAATTCATTACAGAAATTCAAAGGGATAGTTTACCCCCTAAAAATCTGTGTTTGGATCTTTCAAGTTTAATGTTTAATTCTTTATTAACTCATTTTATTAAAATGATATTACATTTTTATTTGGAGAAATTAAATTCTTTTCTAACCATGACGACGATCACCAAGTTCACAAATTCCAAGCAACAAAGTCAATAGACAGCAACTGATCATAAAGACTAATCCAACTGAATCGTTTCAGTATCCTCCTGGGTCTTCTGATTACAATGCCATCAATTTTTACACATCGATGTCATATATCATGTCTCTTTACCAATCTCTTTCTCTCAGTAAGCTTCACATTGAACACATTACGTCTCAGCATGATGCTTACAGCTGGTGAACTCTCCGCAATTTCAGACCTGGATGAGTCTGTGATTGGGATGCACGCTGTCAGGTCGGAATTGAAGATATTTTTGAACAGTCCACGGAGGCGCAAGTGAAATGTACGCCTCCCTCCGCAGCTGTTATTTCATCTGAACTCAGAGGACATTAATTAATGATGCCATTCATCAGGGATTGCACCAGGGCCTGCTGGGATACACAAATGGGAGTTGTGCGAGGGGACCAAGTGAACACCCTGAGAGCTTAATGGACTTTTGCAAGTTTGGTTGATCTTAAGACATCTAATATGATTTAGATTCGCTTTAAGGGATAGTCGACCCAAAATTAAAAAAATGTGAATTATGCAAGTTGTTTCAAACTTGTATATTTCTTTGTTAAGTTGAATGCCAATAAACATATTTGGGAGAACGTAAGCAACTGACAGTTTAGGGCACCATTGACTACAAAGGTAGAATTTTTTTTATGTTGAACGTAAAAGAAGATATTTTGAAGAATTCAGTGATAAAAATTATTAAATTGTGTTTTTCTCTACTATGGCAGTCAGTTTTGCGTCAGAAGTCTTACCAACATTCTTCTAAATACCTTTGACCTCATACAAAAAAGACATATATACAGGTTTGCATGACAGAGTTTACATTTTTGGATGAACCATCCAATTTCAGCGAAATACATTTTCTGTAGTAAAACAGAGATCAGAACATCCATACCTGAAGCTTCGAGTGATGCAAAACCTATGCGTCTGTCACATACAACTGTAAAAAAATAAGACAGGTAAAAAGTTCACTTCAGACCCCTTTCTATCAAGAGGAATGTAAAAAGAAATGTCACCACTGTTAGGAAGAGATATGGCAGTAGCTGTTTGCTCTCAGTATGTGTGTGGGTGCATGGGCACACGTTATTTCCCTGCAGTGCCATATTACTGTTGGTAAAGACAAGAAGCAACAGACATAAAAATGAGCTACCTTTACACCCTGCGAGACCCCCACGCAGTTACGTTCACACCGGGGTTTTATATCACATCTCCTCACAGAAACTCCCTTTCCCTCCGGAGCGTGTCCCTGTTTAATGAGGCCGGATAACACATATTTACTGAAATGAGAAATGCCTGAAGAAAGCTGGGGTTTTTATGTGCTTAGATATTACAGGTTATAAGGAAGGGTAAAGGAGCTGTTATTATGGTTTTCATTCCCAGTGCACTGAATGACGACCGCTGTCTTTCTCTATGATGTCCAACAAACATTAAGATTTCTTTTCTTTATACTTTTTTTTCTAAAGTTTTTTTCAAGACTTTAGGCTTAGAGACTGGATGTTAATGTTATGTTAACTCTTAACTGGACAAAAAGGAACTGTGTAAAAAAATAGAGTAGAATAGAATATATATATATATATATATATATATATATATATATATATATATATATATATATATATATATATATATATATATATATATATATATATATATATATATATATATATATATATATATATATAACATTTTACACTGAAATTAAAAATATAATAAAATCATTAAAATTAAAGAATATTTTATATATGTGTATTATATATTTTGTATATTTATACATATAAATAATTTAAACAAAAGAATATATATATTTTATTGTACTGTAGTATTGTATTGTATTTCAAATAAAAGAATTAATTAAAAATTTCAATTGAAGTAATTTGTTGTATCTTTTACTGAATGAGGATATTGTATCACATTACATGACACTACACTACACTACACTTTCTATTTTTACACTGAAATTAAAAATAAAAATAAATAATTTTTGTATGTTTAACTGACAAATCTCTGCTACACGTTCTTTACAATACCACCATATATCACATGTGAGAATCAATGAGGTTCAGAAAAAGAATCAAGGCACACAGCAGACGAAAATTCAGCAATCGTGCATTATTGATCGCCTTCTAAAGGCCTGAAACCATAATTATTATTGGATGTTCAACATTGATTATGTTACTGATGGATTTCATGATCACTGGTTACAAATGGCAGGTAGCGTGTGTCAAAGCTCAGAGAGAGAGATCCTTTTTTCAACAAAGCTGAATAATTTATGCAAAAAGCTGTGTGTTGTACTTTGTAGATCAGGCACAATACCTCATATGCAGGTTTGAATCAAATGAGTCAGAATCAATGTTTAAACATGACTAAAGCAATCACAGATTTATATTTCATTTCCCTTAAAGGATAAAAATGATTATGGTTGCCGCTTGGGATGTTTGTTGGAGTAATCCATCTTATTTTTTCACACAAAGTTGATCTGCTTCGCTGTTCCTGATTCAGTACCTGGAGCTCTCTTGAGACACAACTTTCTGGAAGAAAAATAGCCCACAAAACTTAAATAAAAGCTGGCAAAGTTCTTACAGCAAAACTCGAAACCCGCTACAATGAAAATAATGAATTGTATGACATTTGTGTGAAGTATACTATATTGCCAAAAGAATTCGCTCACAGCTTCAATTATTCCAAATCAGGTGTTTCAACTCTCACTTTGAATGACAAGACATTTTGGACAATTCCATGCTGCCAACTTTGTGGGAACAGTTTGGATCTGAGCCCTTGTCTTCCAACATGACATCGGTGCACAAAGTAAGGTCGATAAAGACATGGATGACAGAGTCTGGTGTGGATGAACTTGTCTAAGCGACTAAGAAACTAAGAGCCAGACCTTCTCAACCAACATTAGTGTGTGACCTCACAAATGTGAAAAAATCCTACAAACACACTCCTAAACCTTGTGGACAGCCTTCCTAGAAGAGTTGAAGCTCTTATAGGGTGGACCGACATCATATTGAACCCTATGGATTAGGAATAGGATGTCACTTAAGTTCATATGCAAATTTATTCACTATGTCATACCAATACTGTATGACTTCTTTTTACTGCAGAACACAAAAAATATATTTTGAAGAATGTTGGGAACACTGAAACTACTGCCTTTCATTGACTTGAACTAATATCACATTTATCAAAATATTGTTTATGTTCTAAATAAAAAGGGTCGTATATATGTTTTGAACGGCATTAGGATGATTACATGATTCTACTTTGCTTTTTTCTATCTTCCTTTTATTTATTTACACTGAGGTCAAATTTGATCACCCTGGGATTTTGCAAGTTCTCCTACTTAGAAATCTTGGAGAGGTCCAGAATTTTCAGCATAGGTGCAATTCCACTGTGAGAGACGGACTCTAAAAAGAAAAATCAGGAAATCACATTGTAGGATGTTTTAACAATTTATTTGTAAATTATTGTAAAGAAGAAAATAAAAAGATCACACAATGTGATTTCCGGATTGTTCTTTTTACTTTCTGCCTCTGAAAATTCTAAACCCTTTCATGATTTCTAAGTAGGAGAACTTGCAGAATCCCAGGGCTATCAAATACTTATTGACATCACTGTGTACATTTTATATTGAAAAATTTGCTCTGCAATATTAATGAACCATTGATAATAAACAATATTCTATAAGAATATTCTATTGAATTGAAGTGCAAAAAAGAAATTGAGTCTCTCTGAATGTGCACAGGGCTCTCAGCTTCAATCTTGTAGTGTGTGTTTGGCATTAGAGATTAATCTGTCAACAGCACACACACACAAAACTTTCTTATCTGGGGAACAATAAAGCCTCATTTTTTACTTGCCTGTTCTACAAAACTTCTACAAAAAAAACGATACCATCTCACGGAGCATCAATTTCCAAAAAAACACTGTCTATTCTTCTGCGGTGATGCATGTTTAATTCAAAATATACCCGAGGATATACAGTACAGTATGTCTTTGTTTGTCCGCACAGGCCATGAGAACGTGCCAGGATTACAGATTTCTGGTGTATAAATGGATAGATCTCAGTGTTGCTTCAGGCTGGACGTTCCTCTTACCGCTTTATTGGTATACGGATGTCAGGCAGACTAATGACAGTACCGGAAACCTCCACCAGCCACCACGATCCCAGCCGGAAGAGATCTGCCAACAGAAAAATGATTAGCAACTAGTCCACAATTGATCAACTTCATGGCTCTGGAGAGAAGTCTTCACCTAAGTTTTCCCACACGCAGACGGACGTTTCCTCATTAGCAGTGACTAACACCCCATCCACACCGAGAGCAGGCGGTCCGACGGGACAACCGGAACAGTCCCATTAAAAACAACAAAGATGTCTATACTGTAAAAGGCGTTCAGAGCTGACGGAGATCTACAATGAAAAATTACCAGAGATCATCGATTTTTGATGAGACGCCGACGGTGGTGCTCAACATCATGCAAATGAATATGGATTTGTGGTTTTTTTTGTCACATCAAATGGTGAATAACAAAGCCTAGCTCCATATACTCTCCGTCATGTGGTTTGAAAAATGTCAAATGTGAGATGCACAAACAGGGCTTTATCCATCTAATTTACGAGGCAAGGTTTGGGCAGGAACATTACATCTTCTTGGCAGTCAAAGCTTGATGCTTCGAAGGTCCCGGTCACAGGCCACAGTTATCCCATAACTGATGGATCCTATGATGTCTATGGTAGTGTAACTCGATGATTGGAATGTACTTTTCATGTTTTTGTGTTTATATTATTTCTTATGAAGTTATTTAAACAGTTATGAAAAGGTTAAAAATGAAGATAGCCTTTCTATGTTTTATTAATACTTTATTAGAAAATTTATGGTAATGCTTGGATTACCTGTTGATAAGTTATGGGCCAGGCATTTATTCAAAAGTAATTTCTTTAAAAAATGTTTTCAAAAATTAGACACCCACCCACTTAAATCTTAGTTAACTACTAAATGTGTTGTTAACAACAGACATTTACTAGATTTAATTAATTCATTTAACTTTAATCATTGGAGTTAAAGTAATACCTTTAGTTGAGTAAAGTGAACTTATGAGTTAAACTAACTTAAAAACAGAGTTAGATTTACTTTTTTTATTTATTTTGTGAGTAAAAATGTTAGGATAAAATGAAACATTTGTGATGTAATACATTAAACAGTTTGAACGGAAAGCCCTGACCTCTGCTCCGAGTTTTATCATTAGATGTGGTTATGCCTCTGACTTACGAAAAATAATAATCTGGGTGTCATAGAAACACATCCATCACAAGAACAACCTTCACCTCGACAGGATGGGCTGACAGGCACATAAATGCTCTCTCGCTTGTTTCCCTCTCTCACACACACACACAGGATTTTTATTGTATTAGTGAGGACATCTCAAAGACTCTCATTGTTTTCCTATCATACCCCTAATCCTCATACAAACCCAAGCCGACAGAATGGCCATGAGGTCACATTTTGCAAACATCAGGCCCATGTGGGTAGAGCCAACATGGTCAGACTATAATCTCATGTAAACATTCATGAGAATTAATTTGAAGTGCTTGTTTTTAAAATAGAATCCTTCTTTCAAAACAACAATACATGATGAAAACGTATGTTATATAACACAAAACTGGTTTTGCAAAGCTGCTTATTCTACAGGTATAAGAATAATATACAATATATAAGCATTTCAAAGTTTCATCTTCTGCTAGATTAAAGCAACAAGACATTTGGTTGTGTATTTCAAAATACAGTTTCCTCTGTGATGTTTCTCCTTTTATGTGTCAATCAAATGAAAATCAAGTTATCAAGTTTGTTACCTACTAGGTTAAATTATTTCCAAATGATGTAGATTTTTCTCATCTCACTTCTATTGTGAGGTAACAAGGTAACGCTCTATGTATACTTCTATCAATGTACAATTAGTGTACTTGTTAGTGTACAAAAAGCATTTGAGACTAAATTGATAAAAAGATCCTACTTTCCTACGTTTAGTATAATATAAATATTCTAAAAGCACACTTAAATAAACATCTTTCCATAAAGTTGAGAATACAATTTGTATGTAAGGGCATGTTTTTTTTGGTGAAAAAAGTCATTATTTCAAAATGTCACGTGCTTGATGTTCTTGCAATTACAGAATGTACACAAACATAAAGATTGTGATTCACAAAATCCGGTGCTGTTGGCCTAAGGTACAATTAACCTTACGGCTTGACTGCCCTCAAAACTATATCTCAGCGAGATGCTAAGCACAGATTTCTTCCACATGTGTGCATCATTACCTTATTTATAAACCCTTTTGTGAATTGGGCACAACCCAGCTGGTGCTCAATTTCTTTTTAGTGAAATTCCCTTCACAGGGGATGGGAAAATAATTTAAAAACAGAATGCTGAAAAGGAAAAATTGAAAATAGAAACATTCATTCAACCAATTTCCCCGCTGGTGTTCAAATCCCAAAGCGAAGAAACAAAGTAAATCAAACTCAGATTTATCAAATCAAAGATTTATTGAAGCACATTTAAATATATAAAACTAATTCTTGACTCTCAGTTCAGCAAGACATTTCTACAAAATTCAATCTGCTATGTAATTGCTTTTCAGATATGAGTCAGGCAACACTTTGCTCTGAACATTGAAGAATATGACTGAAAAACCCTCTTTAAACACTCCGTACTCATAGAGTCTTTTAACCGTGCAAACCCGAGACCCTGACACCTTCAGATGAAACTGTAAATCTGTGAGTATATATCTGCTATGGAACAGAACAAAACTCATAGATGCGGGTGTATGTAGATGAGTGTTTCACATCTAGGTGACAATGTGTCATTCAGCAAGAAGGGTTGAAATTATGTTCTGTTCAGAGCAATTATTCCAATTGTGCGAATACAAATGTATGCATTTCAATGTGTTATTTAAATCAGTTGCTATTTTGGTTCTCTCACACAGTCTGATATTCTCTGATATATCCATTTGTGTCATTTCTTTATAGGGTAAACTGGAGGAGTGCGTCTAAAGGGGTCTTTGGAATAATGATGAATATAGTTTTAGTCGGAAAACATTAAGAATATTGGAATATATATTCCAAACATTCCTTGAATTGACAGTTCACCCAAAAAGGTAAAAAAACTGATATTTTGAAGAATGTTGGCAAACAAACAGCATTGGCAGCTATTCACTCGCATTGTTGGACACAAAACCTATGCAGGTGAATGAGTGTCACATTCTTCAAAACATCTTCTCCTGTGTTTTGCGACAGAAACACCTTCATCTACTCATTTATCAACTTATGAAAACTTCATCCAAAATTTTCAATTTTGGTCATCACTTAAAGGTCTCCTAAATTTACAGAATGTTTGCTCTTACCCGTTGCCACTACCCTGTATGAAATATAACATGTAGCTTTGTAAATACCACAGCAATGAGCAGTTTTAATAACTTTTTATATAAAGATTTTTTTCAGAGCAAAATATTTAAATTATTGATTAAAAACCCAACTGTTAATTGCTCTAAAATGTACTTATATTCTTTAAGTATACATATATATACATATATATATATATATATACATATACATATATATATATATATATATATATATATATATATATATATATATATATATATATGTGAGCGTGTGTGTGTAATAAACACCGCTTGGTTAAATAATTAAATAATTCAGTTAATTATACAATGAATCAAGCATACTACCCAAATGTCATGTTTTCTGTGAAATCTCTTGAGGTTTGAGGACATTTAGCAGGCCTCATGCATGTGTAGTTAGACCCTGGCTGTGGAGCATGTGCATGAATGTGTTTCCTTCTGCTGTGCTAATGAAAGCTCATCGACACTCTGATCACAGACTGTTCAGTCACCGGGGCACGTCACTAATTAACACCCGAATAATCCATGTCCCGCTTCGACCTTCCCAAGCTTGTGCTGCTGGCACCAAAAATCATGTCGACGATTACAGATCTCTGTGTATTTTCAACACAAATCAGAATTGTGGATGACTGATGGTGATGTCTTCAATATAAAGGGACATAATAGCTAGAAAGGAATCAGGTCCAAAACTATTCCATCATCACCCCTGAACTTGAAAAACCTGAATACCTTTCTTCTTTCTGCAGAACAAAAAGGTATTTTGAAGAATGTTGGTAACTGACGCCTATTGGCAGAGGTCTTGTGTCCATCCAACATGTTAGAAAATATCTCCTTTTGATTTTGAAGAAGAAAGACAACTATAAAGGATGAAAATACAAGTTATAAAAAGTTAAAGTAAATTATTAGTAATCTTTTTATTTTTGTGGGAACTATCACTTTTAAAACCTTCTTTTGACACATTTTGATTCTGGCAAATGATCCTTTGCCTTTTCATTTTTGCACACTTAAAATTCGACTACAGCTCTTTTTGACTTTGAATAGTGCTTTTCTTTACTGTACTGTGACTCCAAAGTAATCAGAATTTCTTTGCTTTAGATTTCAAAATATTACAGCAGAAAGCACACACACGACACCTATGAAATTCTATTCACATAAACCTGATATTAACCCATTCACTTCAATTTCATTTTATAGGTTTTCAACAATGTTTTACAAATCGATTTTGTTAAACCGTTGCTTTGAAGGATTCTTAAGAAAACAAACAGCACTTGCTTTCATACTTGAAATGCAATGGCACTCATACATTATAAGTGTATTTTAAGTGTTCACTGTGTAGACACGCAAGCATAGAAGTGATGAGTACAAAATGTGCTTTAAATAACAAAGTGCAGCTTTTGGGGTAATCGCTGTGCCAATGGCAGGCTGGAAAACATAAACACAAAACAAAAATAACAACCAAAAACAGCTTCAGAGTCAGATGGCAACACCGGCTGGTGTCTTTTTTGCATTGTTTGCAACAGCACTTGAGTGAGCTTCTTTAAGGGGTTCATGTATAATGCAATAGCATCTATTGAATGTAATGAGCAATCTCAAACACCTAACGGGTCATGATGCCAAATTTTTTTCCATTCAGCCAATTCACTTCCAGCTTTAGTGTGTCTTAAAGTGATAATTCACCCAGAAATAAAATTATTTACGCATTTCAAAACTGTATGACTTTCATTCTTCCACGAAACCCGATAATAAGATATTCGAAGAATGTTGGGAGCTGGCATTAATTCACTTGGATTGGTTTTCCGATCATAGAGTAGTTCGGGGGTCGTTAGTTGCTGTTAGATTTCAGCTTTTTCAAAATATCTTTGTGTTCTGTGAAAGAATGTCTTAAATCATTTATAAATCATAAACCAGACATTTTAAGGTTTACTCTAACCATTTTACCAGCTGAATCACTTTAACCATGGGTCAGAATGGGTCTGTTTGGCTTTAAATGCAAGACTTAGCATACCTATAATAGTATTTTACTGACAATATGTCACTTGGTACCTTATATATTTGGCTTTTTTTGTTTTGCACAGACATCCTTTGGAACCATTTACCTCCACATTTTGTGATTTTTTTCGATTTTAAATCATGATAAACGGGTAAAAATGTAAAGAGATTTTTTGTGAAACAATGTAAAGTTAAAACAATTAGGAAATGTAAAGTTTTAAAATAAATTAAAAATATAATGTTTACAGTATATGTGTATATGTAAGTTAGGGTTGGACAATGTTGACCAATTAAATTGTTAATCAATACTTAATTAAATAATTAATTTACAATAAAATTAATAAATGACTCTGTTATGAGGTATGCACAATGATTTGCGTAAATTTAGATTTTTTTAAAATGTTTTTTGTAAAAAAAGTACAAATACCTTTTACAAATACTCAAATAATATACTACAAATAACGTAGTACAAATACTCTTGCAATACTCTGGTTTAGACCCAATGAAAGTGGACTGCCACGAGACACGTATGAAGTGGTATGTAGGATTTGTGGTCAAGTTTTCTTCGCAAACGAAGCCCAGACAACAAATTTACATGACCGTTTTGCATGAGCACCCTCCCATCAGCAACAACATTCTTGGAAGGACCGTGATAATAATGAATTATTAATAGAAAACTGAACAGGCAAATGAATCATATTGTTGAGCCTATAGAGTTAATGCTTACTCCCAAACACAATAAAGTTTTATTGACCACTTCATGTCCAGTTAAACTTCTTTCTAAAAGCAAAAGCAGTTGAAGACCAGTTGAGCTCCAGTACATTATTTCCCTGGGCGAACCATTGCTCTGGGTCTCATAACAAGTGTTATGACATCCAACTTCCAAGGAAATAAAAAGCAGAGTCACTTCAAACAACGTATGACAATTCATCGTTTTTACAATCGGCGTTTAACATCCCACAATCTCCTTCTATTGAGTGGCTTTGCGTCGGTTATCGCAGCACAAGGCTCCAGATCCGCTTTAAACCAAGAAAATTGCTCTTTGAGTCATAGGTCTAATCACAGAAAACAGTCTAATGATTATATCCCAAGGATTCATAACCGAGATGATTTAGCACCATGCCACAGACAACGGGAAATGAACAAACAGCGGCGGTCACAAATAACCTAGGAGGCCATTTGTAAAATTTAGGAGCTGTAGTAAACAAGGTTTGTAACACCGGCTTGTGTATTTTCATATCGGATTCCATTGTGAGAAAATGACACTTGTCCGACATCTAAATTTAAAGGAGACTGCGTGGGATCTCTGGGCTTTGTCTTTATCGGGCGTGACTCAGGTGTTTTTTGCAATGACGTGTGTCATTAATGTTTCAGGTCGAGCGCTCCTGCGAGACTCTCGCCTGTCGGCTGATGGCCTGGTATTGATGAATGAAGAGCATTAAGCAGAAGCTTGTTTGATCAGCTCAGTGGAGGAAGCCACAGAAGCCGCTGGCATACCAATTTACACCCATCATTTATCTTTCCTTTCATGCTGGAGCACTCAAATAAACAGTGCTCATGTTTATTTTTAACTAATATTTCTATTAATATCTTAAACTGAGGGTTTGTAGTACACTGCGAAGTGTGTTTGTTCTAAGGGAATCGAAAAATATGACACGTCACCATAAGACCAACTTATTGAAACAACCCCCAACTCCGTATTAAACTTCAGCGTGTAATTCATCAAACACTGTTTGTGCGGTGACATGAATGATAGTATAAATCTCCTGACTTGTCTTACTTTTTGGAGCGATTAGACTTTCACCTGGCGGACTATAAAAAATGTGATAGATTCACATTGGAGGAGGGACCTGAGGCATTTACAGACACCAGAATATAATAAGGACTTTAAACAATAACTTCAAACCACTTAGCAATCCCTGACCAAAACTAGTAAACTACAAATTCATTTTATTTTGCATGAGTAAACTTAAGATATAAGTATTCTTAATGTACTGAGAATTCTAATATTAAAGAAATAGTTCATCCCAAAAAGATATTTATCTATATTTGTGATGTTTTTAAATCTAAATCAACTTACTTGTTTTGAACAACGTAGAGAAAGATATTTAGAAGAATATGTCGGTCAAACCGTTTAGACATTGTTGACTGCCACAAAAATTTATATTAGATATTTTGAAGAATGTTGAGCAACAATAAGTTCAGTTTTATTTTTTCTTCTGTGGTAGTCAACCAGGTCCAAAATATGTTGGTTACAAGAATTCATCTAAATATCTCTCTCTGTTTTCCTTAGAAGAAAGCATTTTTTAAGGTTTAGAATAACTAGAAAGTGAGTCAATAATGACACAATTAAATGTTTGTGTGAAATACCTTTCTAAGATACTAGAAGTATATACTGCAAAAGTTTGCGAAAGTGAATTTGGCAAGAAAAGTGACCTAATATATGTTGTTTTATTTTGGGAGAGAAATGGTAAAAAATAAGGAAATTCATCTTTAAAACAAGAAAAAGAATCTGCCAATGGAGTGAGACTTGAAATTAGCTTAACTTTTTCTAAAGCACCAAAATAAAGTGGCAAATAATTTTTTTAAATATAAATGTACTTGTTTTTTAATTTTCAGTCCTAAAACAAGACAACTCCTAGGTTGCTTTCAACATAGTATGTGTCTTGATTTTGGAACATTCAGATATTCTTCCTTAAAACAAGATAAAATTGCTTAATAAGAGAAATTTTATTTTTTGCATTTTGCTTGTAAGTGTATTATTTCAATATTACTTGGGATAAAATTTGCACACTTTCTTCTTCAATAAATGTATTGAAATTAACATTAAACCAGCACTATTCAAGAAATGATTTTCAGGCTGAACATATTGTAAATCCGTTGTGTCCAAGGTATCAAGAACCAGGCAGAAACATAGGTCAAATATTTGCTTACGTTGCAAATAGGAAAAACATGTCCATCAAGAGCTGCGCAAGCAAAAAATACCTGCAAAGAGGATTACAGTTCAGTCTGAGTTCAGGTAACCATTCCATCGAAAGTACAAGTTTAGTATGAAGCCTCAAAGTGTTCCATGAAATGATAGTACATGTCGTAGTATAACTTTTCAGTATAACATAGTGAAATAATTGAGTTAATCATCCAATAGTTAATTTTTCTAAAACATACATACTTTTATGTATTTAGTTTTTTTAGTCTAATAGACCTTAATGGAATTTTTTAATTTTTTTTACTTACAAAATATGAGCTTAATATTTATGCATATTTAAAGTTTAAAGTTTTAAATCTGTGTGTAAATTGCTTTTATGAAAAAGTCCAGTTTTTAGAGTTGTGTCAGGAAATGAAGTGTACTTAAGTGTAATTCTTAGTATATTTCTGAGAAAGTATATTTTAGATGTAGCACACTAGAATCCTTTTCTGAAATGGTGCCCTAGCACCCTACTAAAACCCCAGCAACTGCATGACAATAGCAATTGACAGCCCAACTGAACTTCTGCCAGCAAAGATGACAACCATCCCATCATCATTCAACGGTTTGTGCCACATTTATATTCAGCAAAGGATGTCAATACATTATGTAAAATCATTGGCAATAATAGACACTTCACAGTTCAAAGAATCCTGGCAACACAATGAGCAAATCTCTCAGCTGTCAATGTAAAATGTGAGGGTACGCTGCTCTTACACAACACCCACAATGTCATTTGCTTGCTCTTTTTATGGAGGAATTTCAATTTCATTTTAACTGCATCTTTTTTTCAGATCGGTTTAGTATAAAACCAACAATTGAAAAGTCTTTCAAACTACAGCACACAGTAAAAAGTATTTAAAGTGGCTTACTAAGTGTAAATGTCACAAAAACTGTAATATTGCTTAATAAAATCTTTTAAAACATGTTTAAAACACTAAAATTGTTGTTAAAATACAATTTCTTTAAAATTCTTTTGTTTACGTAATTAACATGTAATGTAATGTTCCCAATTTTTTGGTGAATTCTAATATAAACATTTGAGTTACTCTCTTTAAAAATGTTCATTCTTTTTTGAGTACAAACTGTTTTATGTGTGTGTAGTTTGAGGAACGTTTTAATAGTTCCTGGCTTTTATTTCTCTTTCCTGGCAATGGTTTATTAATCTAGCCACCTTTAAAAAGCTTCCTCTGTCCTCCAGGCAGCCTCTGTTAGGGTCAAAGAGCATCGGCCAGGACATCATTCGGAAGTCCAAAAACGCTTCACCTCTCAGACCTCTTCTCATTTTGGCGGTACACATCTATTGTGATAAATTCCCTCAAACACTATCTGGAATCTCCAGTGCCTTGAGAAGACAAAGATTTTGCAGAATAATACAGAATACCGGGTTATCTGTCCAAAGCCAATCTACACGTTCTTCTATATTCTATTCATCCAGCTCCGTGTTCTGCCACGGTATTGTACGACAAGAATTCTATTTTGGTGCTTGTGCGATAACTTTAATGTGAACTTGCGATTAACCTGACAGAAACCACAGCTTTCGTGTTTTAAATGTTACATCTTCATAGCACTGGAACTCACAGTACACTACACAAAAGAAGTCTCCAAACACATTAGCAGGACGGCGGCGTGCTTCTGCAGCACAGCGATACGATTCATATCCTTGTGTACAATACGAAACGTCTGCTGTAAATTATCGACTACCTCTGTAGTGACAGAAAATGAATGTGTTGGACCTTTGGAGTAATCTTCTTCCTCTTTCACTTTAGTTTCCGGTCCTTGTGAAGAAAGTAACCCTCACGTCTGCTCCTAAACCTTCCTTACTCCACGAGGAACAAAAATCGATCTCATTCAGTTGCGAGAGAAACTGACCGTCAAGGCTTTGGGTTAGCAGACAAGGAGAACTACAGTCTCCCATTGGACTCAATGGACAACAAACCAGACCGGAATAATGCAGTATAAACAGATTCATCCCCAAGAGTTTCATTGTGACAAACAGGTTTTCTGAACAACTCTTAAAGTAAAAGGTTACTCAATTTTCGTTTAGGAAAATGAACATTTGATTATTAATGTAACTTCTAGCTGTTTCAGACTTGCATGGCTTTCTATCTTATGCAAAACACAAAAGATGATATTTGAAGAATGTTGGTCTACTATTCGGCCACCAACATTCTTTAAAATATATTATTTTACGTTTTGCTGATTAAAGTCATACATGTTTGAACTGAGAAGAGAATGAGTAAATAATAAAACCATTTTAATTTTAGGTTAACTCTTCCCTCATAACCGATGTATGTCCATTAATATACAGTAAACAGATCTCGTAAGAATGACAACTGAACATCAATGCAAACCTTTTCGCTCATTCTATGTAAAACATCCGTCAAATGACTCTTAAAAAACTGGACTAACTAAATTGAAAGACTAAAAGTGTATATTGTATATTAACTAGAAAAAACAGGCTAATGCAACTCCTAGAGTCTAACACTCAGATATGCCTCAATTATCATTTAATCAGTTAAACCAACCATAATTAGCCTTTTCTAATTATCCTGCCATTTTGGTCTATTAGATACATCATCAAAATCCACATCAGAAGAGGCTGGAGCGAACACAGAGCACAGCACAACAATTCTGCTTTCCAGAATCCTGTCGGCCAACCGTCGGTTATTAAATCATTAGCCTGATTAATGTGAACAGCTTGCTGTGATTACACAAAGATGACATCGACTAATGACGCTCAACTGACTATATATCTGAGCTTTTATATCAACAAACATAAATCAAAGGTGCACGTAAGGACTTCAATTGAACATCTCAATAGCAAAAAAAAATGAAAACTGAAAACTTTCTGGTCCTGCCTCCCACTGGGTAAACAGTATGTAATATTTAGCATTTGTTACGAGGGAGACAGACACCTCTCTAATGATATAATTCATTATTCACTGTGTGAGTTACAGATGGTGAGGGAACGAGAATGCATCTATGGGATAATGATGGCCTGTCAAAGTGATGCTGCTTTTATAAAGAATCCTTAAAAGGGAATAAAACAGCGCCTGTTAATGAACTGTACAGTACGCCTTCGTAAAAATACAGCTGCATCAGCGGCCAGTGAGTCACGATGGAAACGTACTTCATGCATTTTTGGTCTTCCATTAAAACAACAATTAAGCATTGAAAGACTATTTACTGTTGACATAAAACTGTTGATATATATTTACAGTTGATTTACAACATCACAAAGAAAGATATTTTGAAGAATGTTAGCAACTGAACTAAAATGGAAGTCAAAGGTGCCCCGAAACATTATTCTTCAAAATATAATTTTTTAATACATTTTACACCTGTGGATAAATGGTGCCCCAGAAATCTCTGTTGCTAACATTTCTTCTAAATATCAAATTTTTTATTCAACCGAACAAATATTTACTTAGGTTTGGGACAACTTAACGTGATTAATTTATGACAGATTTTTTGGTGGAGTATCCATTTAGTACGTTAATTTTATAAATATACTAAGACCACACCAGTATTACATAAAATCAAGGTCACTTACAGCTACTATTTGAGTTTCTTTACATTTATGACCCCCGAGTGAAGATGCTTAGAATTTGAAAGGACACGGGGGATATATTTACATGGAAATGAACAAAACACAAGCCTCTTCACACGTCGAGCGTGCCACACAGCTCTACCCAAACTCGCCATGTTTCATTTCCACTCTGCATCACATGCCACGAAGCCATTTCCACGGTTAACTGAAGTCTCTGTTGATCTTCGGCAGTCTATTTCCCGCTAACTGCTCCTCGCCAAGAAGCTCCTCATATCCGAGAGCACCACGGATCTGTAGCTGTGCTCCAGTCCTTCCATATACTCCAGGTAATTACTCACCCTGAAGCTGTGAATCGGTTCTTCCTGCAAACAACAAAATCCAAGAATACACGAGATGAGTCGTTTAAAAAACAACTACATCCCACATAGCAACTTTAAAACTCCTTTAAAAAGGGAAATAATTTCCCCCCAACATTTTTGTTCTAAATGACCAATGCACCAACACAGATAAGTAAAATAGTTTAGATCTAGCACAACAAACTTCATTCTATTTAGTATAAGTAGTTGTGCCTCCAGTTTAAAAGGACACTTCTGTTCACAATAAATATGAAAATTAGAGAAGGGACAATAAAGCTTTATGAGCGGGTTGTGTTAAATAAAATATGCCTGCTGTGTAAGCAGTTTGGGAGTATAAATGCAGACCACAGCAGTCGATTTGGCAGTAACAAATAAAAGATAAACACAATGCTTCAAGAGCTGACAAAAAAGCAGCTGTCGAGCGTAAAGAAACAGGACGTCTTTCAATAGAACCGGTCTTAAAGCAGTCAATGAAATAACAAGCAGGTATTACTCTCTATCACGGCGATATATAAAGTATAAGCACTTGGAAATCACTACATTAGCAAGCAGTTATTGCTAGTGAGCCTATGTCATGACAAATCTTGTCTAGCTGATAAATATTTAAAGAAAGAGTTCACCAAAAATCGTAATGATATTTAATTACAGGTGCATATTTATTTAAAAAAATATTCAAGATTTAATGCAAAAAATGCTGAATAAGCTAAACCATTCACTTACAACAATAATTAATAATTAATATTAATTGGATTTGCCCATTATCTACAGACATTAAAAACTGTTCAATGCCGACTGATAAGAAAAAACGTCCACCGGTTCTGTGTAATGCTTTAAACTCTGCTTCATGCTTTTTAGAGTGTTGCAAGCATTCTGTAGCTACAGACAATTGCTTTGAAATCCTGCTTACAAAAAATTAATTCAGCAGAGTTTAATTTCTGCCATGTTGAGATTCTTTTCTCTCGCTTTCAGATTTACAATGATACGAATAGAGAGTGTTGAGAGAAATTTCCATGACCTTTAATTTAGATGAAACCGGATAAGAACTGCAGTCCTGGATTTATCCAAATCCTCACAAAGAATTGACTGACATGACTTAATAGTCCTAAGCAAAAAGATTTAAATTCTAACATGAACACCTTAGCGATTTGATATAGGGCGGAATCAAGCTCTGCAAATACAACAGGTTGGTTGTTTTTAAAGAGGAGGTGACATGCTGTTTAATGCATTATAGACTGTTTCACGTGACATGGTTCTTCTATTCTTGATACAATTCCCCAACACTGCAACTCATTTACACTATCAGAAAGTTCTTAGTTATTCATTGGTTATTCGCCCGTAAAATCTCGCCCCGCACATATCAGAAATCTCGGAAGAGCATGAGCATCAGTGTGCACCTTCAAGGAGAATCCCTCGTGAGGAGATTGGTGCGGGCGCAGCTCACAGCCCGCCCCGAGGGAGCTCTGCTTTTCCGGAAACAATTGTTAAGCTGTATCTGTCTACTGTAAATGTGAGTAAACCAAATACTTTTGGGAGATTCTACACCACAGGTGCTCAAGATTAATCAAAAGAACAATGTCATGCATTTGAAGTGTAATATACTGTATAACATGTTCCGAATTGTTTAAATCCATTCCTGTTTTGGTATATATCAATTGTTTTTTAAAGATATTTACGAAACAGAGATTATAAAGTGGATAACTGGTCAACTGGTGATGAAACTATAAAACGAATGAAGGGGCAATCAAGAAAGTATAAAATTCTGCCTAACTGCAAAAGGATTTAGAGGTAAATGCAGCTGTGCTGTAGGCATCTAAATAGGCAATTTCGCAAAACTGCTCTGAAATGAACTTCACTGCATTGCAGCCCACTAGTTTGAACGCTTAATAACAATATCAAATTGTACACGCCAGTGGTATAACACTATAATATGAAATTGGTGAAAAACTTCTTAACTAAAGATGGCAATATCTGCAAAAAAATACATACTCAGTGCCTTCCCAAAAACATACAGGTAAAACACAATACATCAATGCTTTGGTCTCTGGGGGTTAAAGCTGCACTGCAGGCCAGTAAAGAGTCTTATGTCAGTCTGAATAAATGGAGGAGTAACTGCACCTTAAGGAACACCTGAAGGTCCTGCGTCTGCGTGTGCTGCAGGATTTCCTGCTGCAGGTGCCGGAGGGCAGCCACGCACATGTACACTTGGTAATCTGGACCCATGATGATGCATGTGGCCACATAATGACAGATCTCAGACCAGTCCAAATAGTTCCAGAAACACTGGCCAAGCCACTGAATGCAGATCTGTTTTAGAGAGAAGAGAGGAAAGCAAAGTAATGCAGTGTTAATATAAGGTAATAACCAAGAGATCAGATACGGTCTGATCCAATTCAACTTCCTGTTAAGACAGTATCCCTCATCTTCTTAATTGTATTTTTTTTCTAGATATATAAACAGGCTCTTTTATTCTAGATATAAAAACAAAAGCACTTGAAAAAGCAAACTAGAACTAGAGAACTGAAAAATGTACATACAATAATCATCTAGAACTCTTAATAAAAATAAAAATGGAAAAACTAAGAAATGGTCATTATTGTTAATTAATGGGTTTTGAATCAATACTTATTTTTCAGAAATCACTGATGTCTACAGGTCCAAAGTCTTGTGTGCTCTATTTCTATGTTGGTATAACTCAATTGAGATCATATAATCCCTTTCAGATGTTCAATTATTCTCCAGTATCATAGATGTCATTCCAGTCCTGCCATACCTTCCTCCTGTATATTCACAACACTCCAGCAGTCAATTTACACAGCATCTGTGTCTCGCTCTCACACATTCTCTCTATGCTTTGTCTGGAATTCAAAACACTCTCTCAGGTGCACCTCATCGATGGCTTCTATCAGAGAGGTGACACTCAATTTAATACAAGCAAATCTTATTTTCTTCAGTGTCTGTCCATTCAAAACTAGTTTCTACAACAACAACAATTTTTTAATCAGTACTTTGTTCGACGGCCGTCAAAAGAAGGTTGTTCGACTGTATATGTAGCATAACAAACAAAAAACAATTACAAAACAAAAAAACTATTTCAAGATATGATGGCTGACATTCTGTGAACCCTACTGGGCAAAAGTCAATAAGCTGCATTATAAAGGTGATGTATTATAAATTCTGCTCTGAATATCTGAACATCAAAACACACATTCTATAGTCCGCAAGTAACAAAAAAACTATAATAAAAATCTTGCTGTGTAGTGAAGTTTTATTTAATGTATGAACATGGTAAAAACAGTTCTTCTAAAGTCTAAGAACTTTTAAACCTCCTTTCCAACAAACAAGCCAATTGTTTCCTTCTGTTATATTAAAACGCTACCTATTTGTCCTTTTTCTGTATAAAGAAAGATTGTAAACATATTGCTTTTATTTTTTAGACGCAAGTGTGTGCCTTTTAATAATTTACAAATAGTCTTCTTCCAAAACCTCCTTGAAAACATATTAAAAACTATAGCTACAAATACATCTTCCATTCTTATAACAGGCACTAAATTCAGAGAAATATGTTTTTATGATGCGAGTGGAATTAAAAGATCTATAATATTTGTTTAGTCGTTCTCTGAAACAACCCTGAAAACACATTAAACTATAGCCACAAAAACATCTATTCAAATAACAGTCACTTTATTTATAGAAACTATTTTTTATAATGAAACAGTAAAGCATGAATTGAGTTTCTTTCGTCCTTGACTGCTGGAATAGGTCATATCTGACTAAATCTGACAGACGACTGCAGGCAGAAATAAAAACTATGTGCGTATACCTATAAACCACTGTGAGATTGTTGTGCCAAGTAATCTGTTCATCTCTATAAAGATTCTTAATTATTCAAGTCATCACAAAACATATGTGTTTCTTAATATTTAAACCCTAAGCTGTCAGTTTAAACCAACATGCACAAAACTCAATGAGTGTGCGGTGAGGTCGAACGCCAGGACATCTGCAGCATCCAATAACGAGCATAATAAAAGAGATGAACAGCTTTATTGCCAGCTTTATTATGAGTGTCATTATGTTTTTTTCTGTTTTTTACTATGTTATGTATCATTTTAAGGGTTCTCTAGTTCACTGGGATTAAGAATAAGTTCATACCATTACACAACCACACAAAAGTTTTATAACACTTCATTACAATGTTTTCAACAATCCTTAAAATATTTCAATATTAAGATGTACGCTTATTTGTTTAATAGTACCTTTGCAAACAAAAACATAATTGTTAAAATAGAAATTTCTTTAAACAGATTTTTTATTTCATTTAAGAAAGACCAAATAAGGTAGAAAAAGCAATATATAAGACACTTGTATAGATCTATTAAAAAAACAAAAAAAGGCTGGCTAGAGTTAAGATGCTACAAAATGACATAGATTTGATTTATTTTGTATTCTTTTATTTGCAACATAATTCCCACAGCTAAATTTTTTCTGCTCTATGATGAATTATCTTATTATTTTAAAATTGTGAAAAAAATAAAAAAATAACAAATTGCGTAAATCCCACATTAATTTAGCCAGGAAAGACAAAAAGGAAATATTCATAAAACGTGTTGGTACAACCGTCACTTTTTATTCTAAATGAGGTAGGTTTCTTAAAAACAATTGTTTTCTTTTATAAAGAATGCAATAAGATGCATTTATCATGACAGGTAGAATAACCTTGTGTAGATTCTCTTTCACGCCAGATGAAACTATTTCATTTCTAAGTTACGGATTGTTTCCTCACACAGGGGTGAAAATAGCTTGTAAAGAATACGTTTTTTATTCCTTTATTTACAATCATTATTTTTCTAGCGGCCTATCAAATCACTAGGCTATACCAATGCAAAAGTGGTAAAATGAAATGTGGAACACAGCACCTGAGAGGGAGTAAAGCCAGACATTCTGAAAGCAGAGAACACCAGAGGAACCTCAGCCTTGAGTAACATCTCCACATAGTGAGCAGTGCAGGAGTAGATGGGATGAATACCCGACTGAGCAATCTCTGTAGGGAGGTGCACCTACAACACAGAAAAAACTTTTTTTATTACAACAACTAAAGGTTAGTTAGATCAGTAAGACATTTGAAGGTAATGTGCACCCAAAAAAAAGAAAGAAGATGTTCCAGAATCATTTTATACTCCTGCAAAATTTAGCAGCATCCAGTGGCAATATTATATATTGCAACCAACGCTTAGTCCACCACTCCCCCCTGCTTTTTAAATCAGTATGGTGGGTCACAAGAAAACGTTATCAACATGTTTTTTCTTTTATTATATCTTTATGAAACGTGCATTCAGGGCAACTATAGAAAAACTGTAGCAAATACTATGTTCAGTAAGAGGACCTACATCATGTGTAGAAATAGTTCATTTCAAATGTTTTAATTATTAAAGATACTGTTTAAATTGTGTGGATATGTAAGTACAATAAGTTTATCTGAATAACTTAAATATTTTTATTAGAATTCACTAAAAAAAGTATGTTTGTTTTGCAAATATTCATTTTTTTAATAAATACCTATTTTTTCATTTATAAACATGAAATATTTGTTCATTTTAGATAAATTACATGCTGTGTTTTTTAATTAATTATTTCAATATTTTCCACTGAAAGAAATAAAAAAAATCTAAAAGATTTTAAAAGTTAATAAAACTATTTATTTGTGATATTTAATAAGCCACATGACATATTTTTTACAGTGTAAGGTAATAAAAACATAACAGTTTAGTACCTAATGCCTTTATACACCTCTGAAGACATATTTATGTAAATTATATTGTATTTCTGTCACTACATCCACCTTAATATCCCAAATTGCACCTTTAACAGCAAAAAACCTTGGCTGGTCGATTAGAGCAAAGGGCATAGCAAACAATGACTAAATTATGCAAAATAATGTATATATGTATATTCCGACATGAAAATATATATTTAAAATTTTTTAGGTGTACTATCCCCAGGATGCTTCATGTCATGTTAAAACAATTAAAAAGCATTTGTTGTTGCAGTTCATCAGAGATTCTGATGACAAAGCTTTCATTACCTGCCTGATGTGTCTTTTAGTCGAGCATGGACCGCATAGATTATATGTACTGTGTGTTGTCTTTTAATTGTCACAATTGTCTTTCTCTGAAGGCCTCAGCTTTCTGATTTACTTGCATAAATAACCTCTCTGACAGCCCAGAAATATGGAAGTATAATCAGACAAAGTCCTGTGTGTGCGGCATTATCATTTCCTCCACATATTTCCACGGCTGAAACTCTATTAACTGAGCTCTGTTTACCATGCGCTGTTCCAAGACCGAGATTGCTCCATCCAAATTTTATAGGGACCATTATAATGACTATGCCTGAGTAATATCATGATATTCAACATTTCCTCCTAGTATTAAGACTCTTCTTATGCACATGGAGATTAGAATGATAACAGGGTTAAAATGCTCGCTTTTGTTTGTCGCATGCAGATGGGGAACCATAAAACATTATTAAACAGGGCACTACCGTACAGTGTGGTTGAGATTGTTATACTTTTTGTCCTTCTGTAAATATTTACACATACAATTGGCAATTAACATTGCAGCTTGCAGTATTACTGTAAAATTGCTATTTACAACCGGGATGGATGCGACTGTTTACAAAGCCCAAGACGTTATAATGCATGCTGCGTGAAATTCGTCGCTCTGCTTTTGACAAGCGCTTCCCCAGCTGCATGTAATGAATGTTGACAAGACTGAGAAAGAGATTTTACAGCAAGTGGAAAGATAGGAGAGCTCAGAATTGTAAAACAAAGACAGTACTAATAGATCAGACTGTAACTCACGGAGCTGTGCAGTCTCGGAGGCCACAGAAAGGCGGACGGCAGCAGACGGGAGAAACGTAGGAGCAGACTCAGGGAGCGTCCCACGTCGCCATGCATAAGCAGAAAGACAGTGGAGGCAAACCAATCATGACCGGGATAACCACCATGAAAATAAGCTGCCACCTGGGTCAAGGAATCTTCGATAGGTATTAATCGTCTGCTGTATCGACTGATTTTAATGCCAATATTTAAGGAGCAGGGTTATCGATCGATGACATAATGTCGATAGAGTGAGCTCAAAAAGTCTTTGAATACTGATAGTAAATCAAGCTTTAAAACATATGATGTCATCAAGTGATCAGCTTGGATGCTAAATCAGTCTATCCACAATCATGTTAAAATGTGTACTTTATCTTTTCTATTTGCAAACTAGTAGTATTAAACCTACTGTAAACCAATGGGTAGTACAGTGATCCCATTCAGATGTGAATCCCATAATGCTTGCACTTCAATAGATGTCACTGGGATTAATGGAATAACATGAGTAGGATACAGAGGTCAGAGGTCACATTGATCTGCTGTTGAGAGAGAAACTCCTGACAGTGCTTGAGCAGAAGACAAAGATCCTGTTCGGAATCCTCTCGCAATAACTTCAGGAACTTGCCGTACCTACATGTGAACACACACACATCGTTTTGTAATTTCATTTAACATCCTATTCAGTAAGACCTTGCTAAACAAAGGTGAACAGACAATGTTAAAAATGTCTTCCACAACAACAGCTTGTGTACATTTACATAATTACAACTTTCTCAAAGCAATATTTCTTGACTAATAGGGACAAATATCACTATTGAATTAAATTCTGTTTTATCACGCATTTACAGTCTCTCCCTGAGAAACACAGCGCCAAATGAGGGTTACACAGACTCGCAATTACCCAAATGTGCTTTGCACTATAATGCATCGCCTGATTACAGTCATTGCCTAGATTGCCTAAAGACAAAATATCTAAATGGGTTCATATTGAGTTTAAATAGTGCACTGACATGGCACAGAATGCATCTGGCTTTCTGTGACACTGCAGAAGAATCTTCTTTCTAAAGCACTCCAAGAAATAAAATAAATATATTTTGTACTTTTTATACTTAATAAAATAAAATTTCTTTAAATGGGACAATAATTACCCTCAATTGGTTCTAAACCTTTATTTTATGGGGTAACACTTACTACCAGAATATAAAAAATAACATTGTAAAGCACCACGTGATTTGTTTGCTTTCCTAAATTTTATATAAATATCTTTTAAAGTATAAAAATATCCCCACTATGTAGGTGGTGCCTCTATCATTGTGCCCCAGAAGTTTCTGTCTCTAGCATTCTTCCATATATCTTTTTTTGTTTTAACCAGACCAAAGACATTTATGCAGGTTTGGCACAATTTGATGGTGAATTATTCACGGCAGAAGTTTTATTTTTCGGTGGACTATAACTTAAAAAACAAGATAATTGAGCATATTTTAGAAGGCTATAGATTTTCTTATCCTGCTTTCAAATTGTTTTTATACTCATTTTGAACTATGAAGCTAACAAAGTTTAGGTTTATGGTTAAAATATTTGGAAAACACTAAACACTATTAAAATATATATTCAAAAAGCACACTTTTAAAACATTAGGCATTGTTTTCAGAGACTCTTCCTCAGTGTTAATTTTTACTTTATTTTTTCCTTTCTACTTGCTTACGACACATATAGTAAAAGAAGTGGATTAATCTCAAGTAGAGAAGAAAAAAACCCTTAATACATTAGTGCTTGTAACCAGGATACGGAGGATTTGTGCCTACCACAATGTGTGATATTTCGTTTAAATTACCATAAAAGAAATATCTGCCTTTGAATTTTTAATAAACTTAAAAACACACTAGACAGCATCTTCTGAAAACATGCCCTCATATCTTATGCAATGCTGCTCCTGATCTATAGTACATTTATCTTCATTTTAAGATCCTTGAACTGGAAAACAAGAAAAAAGGGCTAATTAAAAACTCATTATGGATTCAGGTTTTCCAGTGTGGAAATCGACTGTACAAGCAAGATGTGTTTTAGAGAGGCAAGACAAACAAAACAAAATATAAATTAAGAAAAGATGTTAAGCCTCACTATTGGTTGATGCTATTACCTGAGCGAGATCCCTACACCCAACTGCTCCACGGATGACAGGCTCCTGCTCTTCACACTGTGGTCCACCACTAAAAAAAGAGAAATTACTTTCATTTATATCTCCTCTACAGGCCATGTATACCTATTTTAACCTCAATAAATAGAGAGCAGAAAAATTAAACAGCATTGCAATATGTTTTGTTAAATAATACATTTTCATCCGACCATCGGCAAATCCACAAATCATCATCAACAGTGCGATCTAAATTCATCATGATTCACAATGGCCTTAATGGGGTAAATGCCCCTGGTGAGAGTGAAATGAGCCTGTTGATATAATTATGTGGCCGTTCCTCCATCCTCATTAATAGCGCAACAACGTCAGGATTGTAATGCTGACATAATGTTGATAGATGTGCGCCCCGCTCGGTGAACGGTCCTGATTGGGTGCTGAGAGAGCCAATAGCAGAGCCGGCAAAAAAGCTGGCAACTAGCTGTTATGTCGCGAGTGGCTTAGTCAAGTGAAGGATGCGTTCCGTGACGGCATGCCCCGGATGATCTGGTAAATGAGAAAGGAGGGTACAGAACCTACACCAGAGGAGAGACGACGTGTATGCTAAAGTAGCAGATTATTTATAAATAAAATAAATTGATTGCAAATCAAATGTGTGCAAACATACAAATGAGAAGACTGTCCTTATTTCAGAAGGAAATTTCTTCAAAATAATTTGTTTTGTTAAGTGTTTAATTGTTTCCATAGAGCCAAATAATCAGCCTTATAATATCTTATTATAAATCTTAAAACAACAAGGGTTTAAAAGAGCTGTGGTCTTCTTTTATATTAGTTATATTTAAAAAGGCTCAACCCTGCGGATATTTCTTACAGCTGGGAATTACAGAAAAAAAACAATATAGCTTCCCGGAACCATTATGTTTAATAAATGAAAACACACAGAGACTCGACTATTATCCATTTGTGGGAACAGGCGGCAGATGAATGTCCTTCAAATTTTATTCTGAACTTAAGACTTGGTCAGTGGTTGTAATGGGTCTCAGGTCTGTTTCGTTTATGAACAGCAAAATAAATAGGATTATACACTTTAAGGATTAAAAAAAGCTTCTTATATGTATACTTTGTTAAATAGGTTCCAAACATATTCCGCATAATCCGCACATTCCAAAAACCTGGTCTATTAACCAGCAGGCTGTACATTGTTCTATATATATAACCCACAACACATTAAATATAGGTTCTTTTGGAGGGATAAACATGATTTGTGCCACCCACAATATATTTTGCAGTAAAATATCGGCTGCCATCAGTGGTAAACATGAAAATTACATTTTGTATGAAAAACAATTTTGGTACAGCATTGGGTCACCACTTGTTGATATCCAATATACAATCTAAAGCAAAACCAGTTTTGAACCACTAATGTAAAACAGCACTAGCAGAAAAAGTAATTAAAATCAAGATCACATTGTTATATTCATGTACGGTCTTCAAGTATTGCTTTTGGCCCTAAGGTGTGGATGATACCTATACCGGACAGAAAACATCTTTCATCAAGTGCTTTTAACTGACCTTTATATTCTGCAGGTGGAAAGAAGCAGTCCGTGGATGAAGATGAGATATGCAGGACGACTCTCTCCAGCAGATCTGCAAGCACTGTTACATCAACAATGAAAAGAATATCAGGACCACAGAAATAAATCACAACTCCCGCAAAACAGCCCCAGTCATACAAAGCTTGGATGCCACTTACATTACAGAACATCTAGAGCTATTGAGTTACAAACCGAGACACCATGAGAAGAAAGCTTGAACTCTCATTTCCTAAGTGCTTGTTCAGGTCTTAGTTGAGATGATTTGTCCCGTTTATCTGCTTAGTTCAATATTCAGCCCAACCATTTATAACGAAAAGCAAACAATTATGTTTATTTCATAGCAACAGAGAGAATGACAAAAGTGACAAAGTGTCCATTACACAAACACTTTACTTAATGCCAAGTAAGGGGGAAATGTCCACAAGATACAATTTAATAGAAGCACACAGCTAATCCAGCACACAAAATACTCACACACTGAAACTGACTGTCCTTCCAGTGGAGTTTAAATTTAAAAATTTAATCAAAACAAAATGTCTCCCACCATTTCCTCACACTCTTGTCATTTCAACCTGTATGATTTTCTTATGCAGAACACAAAAGAAGATATTTTGAAGAATCAACAGTGTCAAACTCTCTTCTACTGTATGGAAACAAAACCAATGCAAGTGAAAAGGTGCCAGTAACCAACTTTCTTCGAATTATCTTCTTTGGTGTTTGGCGGAAGAAAGCGAGTCATACAACTTTTAAGTGACAAGGAATAACTAAATGATGATAGCATTTTATTTTGGGGTCAACTATCACTTTGTGTGAAAGACATCTGTGTTAAAAGTGGGTGAAAAATCTAAATGTCATCCAACCATAGTGATCAAAATATAGTTTTTGTATCCATTCCACATATACAGCAACGTTACAGTAACAGCAGAAACTTTCTAGAATGCTTTACTCTAATTGGTTAGTTATTCCCTGATAATGAACTAAAACAAACTGTTCAAAAACATACTTTTTATTTAACATATCAATCTGCTATTTTATTATAGCAAAACAATTTATACAATGTTACTTTTGAAATACTTATACTCCTCCCAAACATATCAAATATATAAAGTTCAGATTCTGCCTATTTTATATGTAAAATGGTTATATTGTGACTGTCCTTTCTATTGCTTTTTTCTATCAATTGTTTTCCATTCACCAAACCTATAATTTAGCCATGTCCATTTTCACCATCTCTATAACACATAATATGAAATGAGCAGTTTAGCACTGATGTGCCTTCGGGAAGTTTGTTGAAATGGCCTCTAAAATGTGAGATGAGTAACAACACCAACTCACAAGCTGTGGGTTTGGTGTCAGGTACACTCTGCCCCGTCCTTTCAGTGTCTGTGCTTTTCACAAGTCGACAAAATAATCTGCATTGGTAGTCAATAAGAATTGACTAAAAATAAACTTCAGCGATTGAGGAATGAAAAAGCAACATTACAAAAATAAACTTAGGCGGGCTCATTTAACAATCTTTTAAAGAATATGACAGCTCGTGACAGCATAGCTATTTCCTCTGTTGTTCTTCTGTACTGTGGTCTATAAAATAAGATAGAGAAACGAGGGTCCTCAAAACTCCACAAGCCCATCACACCACAGAGGTTATGACTTTGATTTTGTATTTTTTACGACATAGAAAAAAAGTTTAAGAAATAAAACTTTGAGATAAGATGTGACCGGCTGGGCATTAACTTGCTGAAAAGTTCGGATGGTGTTGAATGTAGGTCATACCGTAACCAGCTAGACTATGTGATCTCGTAGCCATGATCTTGCAGTACTGTCTTCTACAATCTTCCATCCAACTTGAATCCCTTTCCGTTTCCTTACAGGATGCCAAGAAAGCACTGATCTCCGATTCTGAGAAGAAAAAAACACAGAAAGACATACATTTAAAACTACACATCCTTCAGTACCTCTGCCAGTTTAAAGGCTAACTTTAGTTATACAGTAGATTAAGTCTACATTCTCATGCTAGCCTAATAAACGGTTTAAGACAGGATAAAGGAAAAGCACGACTTGGAATCATTAAATTGCCCCGCAAACATGTGTCGATATTATTGTAAAGGAGAAATGTTTGTAAGCTATTACGAAACCTCCATTCCCTGTTTATTGAGCCGGAGACAGTTGTCACTTTAAAATAAAGATATAGGGCTGTAACAGAAAAAAGAAAAAATGCGTATGGGGGACTGTCTTTGCAAAGTGTCAAAAAAATCGACGGTGTTTCTATGTGAAGCAATTTACTCAAAAAAAATTGTAGATTTAAAAGCTTTGAAATAAATAAAATATACTCTTCTTATTTCGTTTATGTGTTGGTACAATTAAGTTAATCTTTACATAGCTGAAATAGATCTAATAGAATTCACAAAAAATTATGGTGTACATTACAAATATTTGTTAAAAAAATATTTTTATAACAGAAACTTAATTTTTGTGGTAAATTTTAGAGAAATTTGCTGTCGTATATTTTGACATTTGAACTGAAAAAATCTATATAATGTTTTTATAGATTTTATTAAGGAATAAAATAATAAAGATTGGAAAAAGAAAATGAAAAGGATTTCATTTGAATGAAAGGAATTTTTTAAGGCACACAAAACCTATTTTGCAGTGTATGGTTTAGACCCATTAAAATTCAACTTAAAAATTACATTTGGTGAATTAATATAAACTTACAGTGAGCAAGCATACTACCACATATTCACACTTCATTTCTACATTTTATCCGTGTTCTCCAAATGTTATGCTTTATTATTTAATTCACAGTTTAATATAAGCCAACTCTTACATATGAATTTAAGAAAGTGAAGCTTTTTTTTCTTAAGCGCTCTGCGGCTGTTCTGGGTGACAGCACATGCAAATAAACAATTTTGTCCAATTGTTGGACACACTGGACAATCCCAAGGGTCTTATAATCTTTCGGTGGGTTCTTACCCTGTTTATTGCGGTGACTCTTGGGCACATCGAGGATGTAATACTTGGGTAGAGGATACGTGGACACCATTGGCCAAGGATAAGGATCATTTCCCTATGAGACAGATAGAACACTTTAAAAACACAATTACTTCCTTGCAACTATTATAAACATCTATTTAAAAGTGCAATTTCAAGCTAAGACTCAGATATCACAGGGTCTTTATTTGTTTTTCAGCTCTGTGGAACTAAAGAGAAAATATACAGAAAAGGGAAATACTTAATTCTAGTTATAAATAAAGGAATTAGTCATAATCCTGAGGTTAATCTTCTTAAATGCCACGAGTTACATATTCAGTCATTTATCATCCTGTCACACAAGCACCAAAAGCCTTTTTCCAACACAGACTTTACAAATTCTTTTGACGTTACAAGAGAAGCTTCATCTGTCAAACTGTACTTACAAGTGCAATATCTGCTTTTCACAACACTATCACCAGATCACTAAAACGATTTCTTATATTCTGCATATACGACACATTCAGAATATATTATAGAGGGGTAGTTGTCTGTACTTCCCACACTGTCACAGCCGCAATAAACCCTTCGATGGATATAGTGTTCATATTTGAAGTCTCTCTTTTCTTAAAAGAAGTCAGAATATATGTATAACGCATCTGAATTCTAACATAATAACTGGGAATTATTACTTCGGCAAAAGTAATGTAAAAGCATTTGTTCCACTCTCTTCTGTGTAGATAACACTTGGAATGGTTTCTTTAACTAATAACAAAAAAGAAAAAAGCCTAAAATATTAATGATAAGTATTAATTACTGTAAATTAATGTAAAGTAAAAATATTAATGTAAAATTGCATCTAGAGTACATTCTCAGATAAGGGATGATGAGATACCCTCACCTTCTGTAGTGCACGTGGAGGAAGTCTCCTCTCAGATGGGCCGCCAACCGCACCGATTCGAACCAGGATGTGGTTTCTTTCCACAGACAACCCGTCAATGATAAACTCTCTGAATAATAAAGGGCAGTATAAATAAGCAATATACAGAATCAATAAATAAACACAGAATGCAATTGACTGACTAAAGGTACTTAACTGTACTTAAGTTTAGACCTTTACTGTGCAATAAAAAATCTTTAACTTAAATAGACAATTAAAATGGAGTCAGGGATACTTTTCATATTATACATAGTTATAAATAGCGAACATTAGGTTTCCAGTTTAAAAGTTAAGCCATTTTAAAAAAGTTATTTAAAGGTAAAATATTATTTTAAGAGATAAACCTATCAACAACAGAGGGACTTTAATTAAGGGAAGTCAAAAGTGGTTACCCACCCGTCACCCGAGGGGGGCTCCGTAACATTAGTCCTCTGACCCTGAAGCAATAAATCTGAGACATTGAACTGTGACTCCAGAAGAAGAAAAGTGTCCAGGTTACAGCACAATATGCTCAGGAGCCTAAAAAGACAAGTTTTAAATCAATCATCAGGCAATATAAACTCCTCATAAAAGCAAAAAATTTGTTTTGCACCTGCACTTCCTTCATCGTTATTAAAGCGGACTCATCAAAACTTGATATCCCAGCTTTCAAGTGTTCTTGTTACTCTTCAGAGTGTAAAACATTTTGTGATTACTAAGTACAAAACCTTCACTCAAAAACTTTTTTTGCATTTTCGGCATGAACCACTTTTACAGCGGGTATAAGTTTGGAATTTTAAACGAGTGTTGCGTTCATTAATGAAGAACATTTATTTTTAAGTCTTCTGCAGAACCGCAGGTACATGTTTCCTTGAAAATCAGTCATGAGTGATGAAATCGAGCTCTAGACCAATGGGAAGATCATAATCTGGGTGAGTACAGAACAGTGATATAAATCAGTTATGGTGAGGCCATAGGGTCGGAGCCGCTGGAATTGTGAGGTGACACTGATTCTTCTCTTTAATGGATTCTAATGATGTGATTTAAAGCAGCAGAGCGGATCGGAGTAGATTCTCAGACATTAAACTGTGCTGTCCTTTGACTGAGATTAAATCAGTGTGGCATCAACGGTTCATTGCAGCTAGAGTAAGAGAAGAACTCTGTGTCAGCGTTATTCTGGATAGTTGAAAAATGTCTCGACTTGACAGTCCATCCGAAAATGGGGAAAAATATTTAAGGTATTTAAATTTAGGAAACTCAAAAATATTGGATTTAGCTGGTCTGTTATCCAAATAACATGATGATAAGCTTTTTCGTGATGTGTGACACTCCACTAAGCTGAAGAACTTGAGTTTGAAACAGGATTCACAGGAAATAATGTTGTACAAAAACAGCTTTACAAATGGAAAGATAACAATGCTTTTCTTGCTATACTGAATGTTGTCATATCAGACACAAGGTGGCGTTAAACACACCTTAATACAAATAGAAGAGTTTGTAAATTGTATGCTGATGTTTCGCAAAAAGATCATGTTTTTTATTTCAAACACAGGAGTGAGGGATTGTGTTCACCAGACATTCAGTCCTGACAAACATACAAATACAGAATAGTCACACCAACATTGAATTTTATAAATTCACTAATGTCCTTAGTTATCTTATTATTTATTTTAGGTGTTGTAATGTAATTAAGTAAAGTAGGTAAGAGGTCAAAAGAAAAGCTGTCCGAAACATTTCTGGTAACTGAGTATCTGTACACCATGTCCTAATCGAACAATACGGAAAATGTTTCCATATTTCCATTCATCTAGTATGATATAACCTTGTGATTGGGCTAGTGACCGAAAGGTTATGGGTTTAAACTCCTGATTGATCTATTAACTCTTACACAATGACTCAATAACTACACTGTTACACTATGACTCAATTGGTATGATCAGTAACACTGGACATGTATAGCTAACCAGTAACTTTAGTTTAAGAATAGCATTGTTAATTTTTTAAACAACTGAATTTGCGAATTTGAGTCCAAAACTAGAATAGTGTTAAATCCTTATCTTACTACTGAGCTCTATGCCACACCATAAAAAATAAACCTGAAAGAAAAAGACAAACAGAACTCATTTTCATCATCCCAATCCCTGTTTGAATTGCCAGGAGCAACCCGGCAATCGCCCCTGGCAACTCATGCGTTCAAATAACCATCTGAAGATTTATTTTCAGGCTTAGACATTAGCCTAACAAAGCGCAAACATATTCACAAACACACACATCAAAACAAAAAAACACACTTGAAGACACAATGTTAATTTTGAGTCTAAGTCAATATTGAAACTTCAATTACTGCTGTCTGGCAAAGCTGTCTGAGCTGACACATGCCATGATGAGGAAAACATTTATGGAATAAATTGTTTGAAAGACACAGGACACTTACATTTTTAAAGCATTTTTTAACATAAATCTAATCTAACAGTGAGGCAGGTTTTGACAGGGTCAAAAACAGCAGGGCGGAAATAATACTAAATGCAAATACTCATGCACAGTTAGAACAGCAGAATAAACATGGAACTAGCCAACTTGATGGATAAATATATTATAAATACAGTATATTATTAAGGTTATACATGTATGACTTTCTTCAACAGAACAAAAAGAAAATATTTAGAAAAATGTTGGCAAACGAACAGCAGGATGTCAGTTATATAAATTTTTCAAAATATATTAATTGTTTTAACGAATACAGAAAGATATAAAGGTTTGCAATAACAAGAGGGTAAGATTTTTATATTTTTCCTAATGCATTACCCATTTTGGACACATAATTTACATCCATGGGTAATGGGATACTTACTGTATAATCATAATATCGCCACAATTAGTTTTAAATTAAACACCTCCAGAATGTTAAATAATTACTAAAGCATTGTGTATCTATGTAAAGGTATTTCAGTCTGGGGTAAGTGTTTTAAAGAGCTAAACCTTATCCTTTTCCTATCTAATAAAAAAGAGTGGAAACAATTTTGGTAGCATCTAAAGCCATTTCTTTAACAAGTATACCAGTCAATTTCACTTCCCTTGAGTGCCTGGACTCTTTCATATCATGGCATCATCCTGTCTGGCATTAATTCGGTATAATCATAGCACAGAGACCACAAAGACCTGAATCAATCTGCCATTGATCCTTGGAGAAGAATGAATGAAGAGGGAAAAATGCTAATCAGATAATAAAGCTCTTTAAGAACCTTCTGTCACATTTGTGCACTTCCATTTACTGGTAGAGAGAACTGAACTATCGATCCTACCTCAGGCCAAACGTGTGGGACTGCTCGTGGTTAAAAAGGGAGTGAATCTTTGCATCAGAGTTAACAATGATGAGACGGTCCATCAGGTCCTGGCAGGAAGAGTGAATCATTGTAAAAAAAAGTTATAACACAGAATGCAGTTATTTCTGGAATGCGTTAAATCGGCGGTAAAAGTCTGCCCTCAAATGATAAAGATTTGAACTGCACAATAGTTGAATCAGATCTCTCAGATCTTGTATACTGTACATGTACTTTACAGAATTTGTAAGGTTGTCTGTGCTGTTACTTATAAGAACTGATTGATGTTCAAGAGAGCTGATAAAATATTATTTAATAGACAGTCACAGGTTGCACTCACTAAAACAGAGGATGCCATCTCTCTCAGGTTGTACTCGGTCTTGTTAGGAAGTGATCGTCTTCCAAGAAGTTCCCACACAGCATGAGGGGATGATAAAAGGTTCACTAGAGAGAGAAAAGACTACACAAACACATAATATTACTCGCATATACCACTTTGGAATTGCTATTTAAAAGGTAATGTGTAAGGTTCTTTCAGGCTCTATCATCCTTATTTCTGTAATTTCAAACCTGTGACTCCTTTCCTCCTTAGAACACAAAAGTAGATATTTTGAAAAAAGTCTGTAGCTGAACAGCGATGGTACCCAGTCATGTGCATTAGTTGATTTTGACCAATAGAGGTGAATGGGAGCAGATGCTATTCGGTTACCAAAAATATATTGTTTTGTGTTCTGTGGGAGAAAGAAATTCAAAGATTTTAAATGATGAGTAAATAATGACAGAATTTTGGGTGAACCATAACTTTAATAACATATATAAATACTAATAACTACTTTACCAATGTAACATGCAAGACAAGAATGACACCCCTCAACCCCCACCACACAAACAGACTCCTCCCCCCTCTTGAACACTACAACTGCTTATTACTTATTTATTTAAAATATTCATAACAATAACCAGCTGTTACATGCACTACTGTCTGTTCACTCAGTAACACTGGACAATCCATTTGCACACGGTAATATTCCAAATGCACTTTACCATCCACTGCATGCTGTAAATTAAGTTCATAGTTCTGTTTATAGTGTACATACACTTTTACATAATGTATAGAATGTTCATAGCACACCTGCCTGTATATCTGCTTCGTATATTTAACATGTAAATCTGTCCATAAAACTATCTTTACTATCTATTCTGTGTAATTATTGTACATATTACATATATATTCTGTACTTACTGCTTATTGCACTTCTGGTTAGATGCTAACTGCATTTCTTTGCCTTGTATCTTACATGTGCAGTGACAATAAAATTGAATCTAATCTAATCTAATCTAAGAAGTGCTTTGGATAAATACATTCTAGTTGCCCTTATATGCTCCTTTTATGCACAATTCATTCATACATGTAAAAACACTCACGGTCATATAGCTTTTATAATCCTGTCTGGTTCTTTTTTTCTGCTACGTGTCTTATTGTTATCACTCAATTTCTTCTTTCTGTTGCGTCAAATACCCCTAACTCTTTTTCAGCAGAAACTACAAAACCTGTTCTCAAGGCTATGCTGCCTGATAAGTTCTTGTTTGTAACAGTAGAGCTGATAATCAACCAAGAAGCACTCTGTCTTCTAACTTTTCTTGCTATATCCAGTTGTGGTCGACTGCTCAAAAAAGTGGAATTTAATAGATCTTGGAGTAAAGTTGCACATGTCTGCTGTAAATTACATATCATGTTGACTTTGAAGTAAAAGGTTAAAAACATTCTGCTTAAAAGTGTTATTTTTTTACATAAGACATATGAATAGCAGATATTCAAGAAGTAGACCCATTTTTACACCTTGATGTTGGATATTTATTTGAAGGTGAATTAAGGGGTAAGACAACCTTAAGGCAGCTTCTGTCAATGGGGTCCATTGGGGTAGATTTAGGATGGACCACCCTAACATCCTCTCGTCCACATTCCAGGGCTGACCACAGCTCTACCACAATTGTCTGAATAAAACCTGCAATGCAAAGAATCATACTTTTCAAGTGAACTATTTCCTTTCAGGTTGCTGCTTCTAAATGAGTGACTTCCAGACTGAATGCTTAATCACTAACAACAAGAACAGTTATAATTGTGGAACAATGAAAATGCACACATTCCAGTTTTGACGCAACATTTGGTATTCGAAGCTATTACTTGTTGTTGATTTTTTAATCCTATTGTTAGAAAGACTTTGGCTACCTGAACTTTGCAAGGCCACGATGCCTGGAGCTGTCGCTGCAACCTGGGTCACCATCACACCGTAACCAAACTTCTCACACCTGCTGACCTGACATTAGACAGAACGGAAGAAATAAACATTCATGGATCTGCGTCCTGTAGCTGAGGACGGCCTGAGGATATATACATAAATGTAGTTTTGGAAATAAAAAGACTTTAAAAACATATTCTATTTTATATCAGATAAGATTTTTATTTGTTTGAAGAATTTCTAAATAATTGTAATTTAAATAAGAAATAATTAATATTGCTTATCAATGATTTAAAATGACAAAAAGTGTAATGGTGAGGTTGTGGGTTTTTGAATTTCAATAAAAGTTGCTTTAAATAAATGCGTCTTCCGAATGCATGAATATATAAGGCGTCTTTGGGCATGTTACCTGCAGCTTTTTTGTGAATCTTGAGAACATATAGGTGACACACTCATTTATGGCACCAGTCTGTTGGAGAAGCAGCAGTCCCTTTGGCGTGGCAGCAAAATTTAACAGGTTGTCCAACAGCATTTCCTCATATGCCACCCTGCAGAATTAAAATAAAATGTTCACATAAGACAATCTAATTTTTTCTCACTTTGTTTAGTCTTTCCTACACAAGAGCATGAAAACAGACAGCTTTTGCATGAAGAGGATAAGACAGAAGGGGTTGGAGAGATACTTACACATTCTGCGGTTCCTGGGCAGCCACTGCTGGTGGGGCTCCAGGAACCGGGGTGGGAACTCTCTCTGACAGTAAGCTAGTCTGCAGGGAAGAGACTTCAGTGTTGTGGTTGATAACTACATGGCATTAAAACCATTTGGCTAAATAATGAGACAACATATTGAATGTGACTCAGATTCTTCATACTGCTTAAACTCAGCCCACGGAGTAAGGAGAATTCTCAGGGCTTTTATTACTGACGGCACAATGCTTGACTGCTACCTCTGTATTCCACAAAGCTTACACACACAGGCCAGAGAATGGACATTCAGCACTTCTTCAAACATTAATATTGTTTTGCTCAGGGAAACAGACACTTGACGCTCGGAAGCTGCTGTTCAGAATAAAGCAAAATGCTGGACTGAAATACGCAACTTGCTTGTTGATTGTAAGGAAAGAACACAGCAAATATTTTGAGTAATGTTGGCTGGGACAGTCTACCCAATAATTAAAATTCTGTTAACTTGCACCCTTTTATCATTTCAAGCCTGTAAGACTTTTGTTCTTCTGCCAAACATAAAAGAAAATATTTTGAGGGATGTTGGTAAGTGAACACCATTTGGCACCTGTTCAAATCTATTGTGACAAAAAACAATTCTAGTGAATTGTCAACAGCATTCTTCAAACATTCTTATCATTTGTTGTGTTTTGCGGAAGAAAGACAACCATTTAGGACTAAATGTCAAAAAGCTCTATACATTTGTCAAAAATGTTGATACATTTCCGATGCAAAAATATTTCAACATCAAAGACAGGTGATATAATATAAGTTATTTAATCAATCCAATTTCTTGTTAAATTACAAATATCTGCACTAAACTCAGAATAAAACTTGATAATACTGTACAAATTCAATAAACTAAGGAGGAAAAAAACTGCGAAAAGATTTTGGCTTTTTATGGTTAGCTCTTCTATGGCCTTTTAAATGCAACCAAATTAAATGGTTAAACTATTAATGTATGGTTTAATGAGTCAATTCATTACCGTCATTATATGTTTTTATGCTAAACTGTTAAACTTGCCAATGTTCTGGCAGGGCAGTACTACATTTGGGACAACTTTTATCCAATCAAACTCTAGCACTGTAACTAACTGCTGTATAAACCTTAATTATAGGGCTGCTGAAACATATGGGGTTAAGTTCGAGATGATCCTTAAATGGTTGCATGTTCAATCCCCAAAGAGAACCATTATCTACAAGAGCAAGAGGGCTGTCCCTGTTATTACCCCACTTTAAGTCCCTTCAGATGAGGACCCCTGTGTAAGTAATAGTTACCTTTTTCCAGGCTTTAGAGATGCACTCATGGAGACCATAGGGCCGCAGGACTTGCAACCCCTCGCAGGTGTTGTACATCTGGCGACAAACGAAGATGAAGGCCCCGCTCACAGCGGGAGAAATCTCCAGCTCAGAGAACACAAGCAACTCTTTAGCCAATAGTCTCTGCGTAAACTGCACAATCACATGTGCTGCGGAAATGCTATGGGAATAACAGCACATATTAGTAAAAACTTTTTACATGTTTTCAATGTCATAAAGGGTAATAAAAACATTTTTTATTATTTTATCACTTTAATTTATTTGTCTATAATTATGTCTTTAGGGATTGCCTTTAGTTTTTGTTTCTGTCACGGAATACATTAAAACTAATTTCACTGAAGGCACAGGTGTCACTTAAGAATTACAAGATTTTATATTCTATGCATGCTGAAAATATACTGTATACTCCACAAGTGCAGACTATCTTGAGATGACACTAGCCGGAAGAAGAAATAATGAATGTAACCTGAGAGTAAAATTAGATTTACTTACCTTTCACCCTCAGCCGAGACGAGATTTCTGTCATAAAGCAGGAGTGATAAACCTCGTTCTGTGGTAGCAATTCGCGCCAGCATGTCTGCCGTGTGAGTCAGGGCACTTTCCATGGAATTTAATTTGGGCTGCGACAAAAGACAAATCGAAATCGCTTCGGGTACACAATATATTGCATATAAAATACTGAAGGATTAGGTTTCTGATTAGATGTCATACTGCATATAGAAGGTTATCCTGTGTTTTATTTCTGAATTTAAATGAACTGGTTGGTTCCATTTTTTAACTGTAAAAAATGTTTTTACATTCCATGATGTTACTGTGGCATCTGAGCTTAACACAACGTGCAGCCATTGAGTAGCTTTAAGATCTTCATCTAAGAAGACACAATCTTCATCTAAGAAGTCATGTTTGATGATAGTATCTGTATATTCAGGGTGCGTGATATTCCACAATCCTTCAGATATTAAAAATGTAAATGTAGCTTAAATAATGGATTAATAAAATGTTCATTTTAATACCTTTCTTCATATTTATTTTATATCAATGTGAAAAAAACGGACAAAAAGTGTAGGATATGGCACTTTTATTGTGGCACCAATTATATTTTATGGTCACGTCTACACAACTAGTAAGTCAAGGGATTATGGGAGTATTCATATATAGCTCACCAGCTTTCCTTTGAGAAGGGTGATAATAGGGGCCAGCAATGTCTCTATCACAGGGATTTGATAGAGAGACTCCACAGCACACTCCATGCGGTCACACAGCGTCCTCAACACCTCCATTACAAGATTGGTGGGGGAGAGAGAGTCTACAAAACATACACAAACAACTACCGACATCAGCTCAAATACAGACATCAGCTCTGTGGTTTCTCGTTGGGAGTTTAAAGACACAAATGTTATCAGCCGAGTTCCTTAAGGGTTAGTACAAAACTCTGTTTATAAATGATTTAGCACTCAAGGTTCAATGAGAACAAACAAAGAGACAAGAAGAACTTATGACATAATGCTTTCAAAAAAAATTGCAAAACTATCAGCCGGTCAACTTAATACATCAATAAACTTCTGGTCCAGTTCTTGTAAGTTGCTTTGTATTGAGTCATCTCTCAAATGAATAATAGCTAACATAAATGTAGAAAAGCAATTTATTCTTCCGATGAAGTGAGTAAGTTCAGTTGAACTAAAGGAACCCTTGTACCTTGTTCTGCTGATGTCACACACGTCACCATTATGTCTTTCAGGTGCATCATTTAAGCCAGACATAAGTGAGACTTTATATTGATTATGAGACACAATGACCATAACTTTAACCCTATGACACACCTGCATGTGCTGTCTCACCACCGGATGGTTTAGGGTGTTGGTACAAGATGGTAATGAGAATCACCACAAGATCGGTCAAAGTCACCGGATCTGAAACAGACGACAGATTACACAATATGTGAGTCAGATTTCTTATTCCCATAGGTGTTACAAATTGTTTGCTTCCTCCCAACATACCTCTCCGCTTCTTTACTTTAATAGGGAAAAGTTTCCTTCCGTTTGTGTACATCACAAGCCTTCCGAGCACGCACACTGAGTGAACGAAATAAATATATTCTAGCTCCTTGGATACATAAAGGGTTCTTTGAGTAGTACCTGAGATAAAACAAAAGAGGATTTTTGTATGTGTTATATACATACATACATAAAATATATAAGTAAAAAAATTAACTAGGCCTATTAATCCCTGTATAGCTCTTCATACAACATATTTTATTTTCATGTGTCCATTTATTAACTAAATGTGGTGTTATGGATGTGACAATCCTGAAAATAGCCTTGACTTTACTATGAAAAATAATGCACCCAAAAAGAAAATCTATAAAAACTTAAAGACATGGATATCTAAAACAACTAATTTTGATATATGTCCTATAAGTATAGTAAAAACATTGATGAAATGTTATGTTTTATGTAAATACATTGAATATTTACCCTGTTGGACATTTTGATTATATTTTGAAATATCATTTGTAATATTTGTAAAGTTCACAAAATTGAACATAATAATAAACATGCATCTTTTGAAAGCAGATTAAGATTGTTTTACTGCAGGTGGTTCAAGGCAGTTCAGCCTTGAGTAAATCCTAGTACAATATAAACAGTGTGCAAGTGTTTGGGTGTTTTTTCATGTCGGGACTTCTGGCAAAAACACCGAAACTTGCTTCTTGGAATGTTCTTCACTATAAACCCATAAATGTGAAATAATCTCTGCAAAGCCAGATATAATCTAGTTATTTGACCATGAGAGAAGAGTCTATCACAGCACACAAGAGAATACATATGGCAGGTTGTCAGATAAAGTTTGATGATTGTGTGGGCAAAGGTTCAGCCGTACCAATCTGCTGACATTCCAAGCCATGGCTGATTTCCAAGGTTTCATCTCGGACAGAATCACAGGAATCGTGGTAATAAATGCACTGCTGAAGAGCATTTACAATCTAGGATTGATAATAATATGCATCAATTTATCACTTATATGCATATACACATACATCAACATCTTTCAAAATATCTTCTTTTATGTTCTACATAAGACGGAAAATCAAACTGATTCAACATAGCATGAGAAGGAAGGGATGACAGCTCTTATGCTTTTGGGTAAACTACAGTACTTCTTTAAAGTGGTCAATGATTACTATGTTGAGAATATCTTTTTTAATGCAAAGATTTTGTTCTGCAGACACCGAAAATAACGTTTTACAAAAATAATCACTTTATTTAATCACACATTTTTGAATGTATTTTACATCTTAATACATTTTAGAGCACTCTGCAGGAGACCGTCTCCTATAATACACTGCCCTCAACTATCCATTCAATTTCGAAAAATGCTCTTTAAGTAATTAAAGCCATGACATTTAGCAGCTCTATTTTGAGACTTTCTTTTGGTTTTTCACAAATAACATTTAGAATCAAAATGAAACAAATAATGCGAAACAACAACTTTTCATTTTGATGACACAGTGATGAACTTGACAAAACTGGCATAGACTTAGAGCATCAGCATAGTGTTTATTGTGCATTATTCAGTAAATAGTTTGCTAGTCTTTCCTAAGAATCAAAATAAGCTAAACTAAATCCTGAATCCCATAATGCAACACACTTGACTTATAGATAGGGGTCAGAAGTTTAAAATGAATGAATGAGGCCAAATTATGCAACTCACCAATGACTTGTACTTCTTCTCAAGTAGCCTTAAAACAACAGTTCTGCTGTAGTAGCCATGCTAGAAGAAAATTGTAAGACAAAAATTTAAAGTGTACTCTGATAGCTACCTGAAAATATTTGTATCATTCTTTTTTTTAGGTAAAACTTTGCTCACCATCCATTTTTTAAACCAGTTGGCTTTAATATCCAGAAGAGATATTAGGTGAATAGGTTCGAGAGATTTCTCTGCACCAAGTTCAGAATTTAGAGAGAGAAGAGAGAGCGTGGCCTCAATGATCTCTTCCATGTACCTACATCAAAGCAAAGAACAGAACATAATATATATATATATATATATATATATAACATATATTTAAGATGATAAAAAGAAAGTAGAATACATGTATCTGTGGAAATAAGAATCTTTAAACTGCTGACAAGTCAACAGTAGTAGAATTGTCTACAATGGTTACTGTTACTTCATATTTTGGACATTTGAAATTACACAGCTTACTTTTCAGGATGTCTTATCCAAAATGTTGTCACTTCCTTTTGAAAGTCGTTCACTAAACGCATCTAAAACATTCAAAATAAATAAATAATATAATTTATGTTTAGCCACAAAAGCTCATCGGCTCAATTTCCCAAAAAAAGGACACGTTGACACAAACTTGTTTGAGGAGACGAGCAATGTCCGGTCTGTTTGCATCGATTCCTGTTGTTCCACTGGGAAAACTCAGCTTATGGTACAGGAAATGAGCTTCCAAACTTTTCACTGAAAAGGAATGATGTCACATCATACAAAACACTAAGATGGCAGAGTTAAAATATTAATACAATAATAATCATATTACCTATGCTTGTGTATACATCCTTAGTCACATTTAATGGAGAAGATGAAAAGGTTTTCGCGAAGAAGCAGAGAACTTTATCCTATGTAAGCAAAGTAACAAAATGTACACGGAGTGGGATACTGCAGAAATATTCCTTAAATAGATAAGTGAGCACCACACATCACAATAGACAATGCTTATTATCACTGAAGTCCTACACTGATGTCAGGGTCAGGGTCAGAAAGCACAGCTGACAGGTTCCTGCGCAGGATGGCCCAGCTTTCACAGCTCAGAACATCAGACGGAGGTGCGTAGCAAAGAGATTGCAGTGCGTCCCAGCGCACCTGCAGTTTGATACAAACATGGCATAAATTCTGCACTAAAACAACAGTCCTTTTATTTCAAGAAAACACAGTCTTATGACTACAGTACAGTGGAAGTCTCACCTCCCTTGGACGGCCTGGATCCAGCTTCTCTGCAATGACTTGCAGCTGTTCATGCTTGATATATGCATAGCTCTATGGTTTTAAAAAAATACTTTCTGTGTGAGCGTTTAAATCAATTATAAGAATCTACTATTGTGTAAAACGTCTGGCTATGTAAACTACAATATATGTTTAAACAGATTAATAAGTTAAGGAATAAACCTGATTCAATGATGAGTCACTGTCAGAGCAGTTGTCAGTGTAATGGCTACTTGACTGCTCATGTTGGCTCTTCCTGTACATCTCTTCTTTCTTTAGCTGATCTTCTTCAAATTTGTTTATCAGTGATTCCACCACCACCATCATGGTCTGTTTCAGTGTTTGCATCATCTGTTTATACCTAAAAGGCCAAAACAAAAAGTGTTCTTCTTTTTGATATGTCAGAGTTTCGAATATTTATTAATAACACATTATACATAAAATTATTAACATTCTTAACGTAAGATAAAATGTCAATTCGTTCGTTGTCCCCCATAAGCGGTGTCCTTTTTTTGTCACGTCCATAACTCAGGTCAATTTACTTTTTTAAATAGAAAATTTGTTCATAGACTGATATTTTTCTGATGTTTAAACACAATCAACAAGAGTTTTTAATTATATAAGTGAATTGACGTGACATACAGTCAAGTATGGTGACCCATACCCCAGAATTTGTGTTCTGTCATTATCCCATCCAAAGTGCACACACACATCAGTGAACAGTCTGCTGTAAACACACCCAGAGCAGTGGGCAGCCATTTATGCTGCGAATTCCAGGGAGCAGTTGGGGGGTTCGGTGCCTTGCTCAAGAGCACCCAAGCCATGATATTGCTAGCTCGAGACTTGAACCCACAACACCAAGGTTACGAGTCTCTCTGGGGTAGGTCATGCTAGTCCATGACCTACCCCATATAAACAGTTGGCTCCGATTACTGGTAACAATTTAACTTAGGTGCATTTTTATCTCACGTCCATTACGCAAAGCATCTCATCCAAAAGGCTGGAATGCCCATAGCGCATAAACAGACAGCACAGACCCAGAAAACTAGTAAATCACGTACTGTGTGGACTCCCTAGTCTTCTTGGTAACCGCATGGACCAGTGTCTCCTGCCCCGAAACAACAGCATGCCCATCCGTCTCCTCTTCGATAACCGCCCCCAAGCTGCTCTCCACATACTCTCGCAGATACTTGACAAAGTCATAGCTGAAGAACAGAAGAACGGCATGAAAACAGGTCAGACAAACAGGAGATCATGGCACACACTGTAGTAAAGTCAAGTTACATGACGTATTGCCAAGTATAGTGTTCCATACTTGGAATTTAACCCATACAGTAAGTGAACACACACCCGGAGCAGTGGGCAGCCATGCCACGGCGCCCGGGCAGCAGTGGGGGGGACGGTGCCTTGCTCAAGGGACACACTTCAGTCGTGTTATCCCGCTGGTTCCGAGTCTCGAACCAGCAACCTTCGGATCACGAGTCCAAGACTCGAACCACCGGGCCACGACTGCCACGACAGATGATGTCACGACATGTCTCACTTGTGAAAGTTCTTGTCGGTCTCCTCCAAGTGAAGCAAGATTTCTTCGGCACACTCCACCGACGGTGCTCCTGAGATCCGGTCTTTCACGCTTTTCAGGAGCTCTCTCAGCAGGCTTTGGAGCTCAGCTTCATCTTCAGCGGAGAACTGAGACATCGCTCCTCAGGAGATCAGCTCTTCTCTACAGGAGATCCACCTTTCAGATTGTCCAAACACAAGAAAGACTTTGGTGTACTTCTCCTATGTTGATCAGGGAATAATGGCATTTGAGATCAACATGACAGCAAAATGTTATATGCGTATGTAAAGTAAAAAACATCCATAAGCATGTTAACATAATATGACATATTAAGTAAAAAATCACCTTTTATTATATGCACTAAAAACAGTCTTGAAACAAATAAGAGTCTATGACTTTCATGAATGTGAATGTACTTTAATGTAACATTCATAGGTGTCAATCAAAAATTAAAGAAATGTATAAATAATTCGATTTTCACATTTAAATATAATAAAGCTAAACACTTTAACCCATATTTCACTGTTTAGCCTTCAAAACATTGAAAATAATCACTAAAAAGAGCTAAATATGCATTAGCATAGCATCCGTTTCCATGGAAACAAGCTCAGCCGAGGAGAAGCGAGCGCGCTCTCGAGCTCGCTTTCGATTTATATCCGGTGTAAATAAACCCCGAGGTACAAAAACAAACAATTCGGGTTAAAAAAAGCGACGAAATAAAGATTTAAAACGAACATGAACGCGAGGTGATGCTGCGCGCCGATCACGTGACAACGCTCCCGCCGATCACGTGACGACGCTTCTTCCGGGTTGTGTGCTCACGTGTGTCGGCGGAGGAGACGGCGGTGGAAATCGTGCTTGTTTTTAACATCTTAACCGAACCAAGACGTTTGTTTTCGAGATTTCCTTGACTAGAGATGGCCGCCGTTGACAGCTTCCAGTTCTTGTACAGAGAAATTGCCAGATCGTGTAATTGTTACGTAGAAACCTTCGCGCTTGTGGGCGTGGTTTACACCGGAAGTCGAGCTGTGATTCTTCTAAGAAACTGTTGTGCTTTCTTGAGGCTCCACTTCATCCCTCGTCTCGTGTGTCGTAGGAACCTCAGCCACCGCTATGGAGAGTGGGCTGTCATCTGTGGTAGGTTGAGCCCTTGTGACGTCATAAGGTCTTTTCTCTTAAAGGCTTCACGAAAATGCGTTCCTTTTTCAGGTGCTTCAGGGGCTATAGCCAAAGCCTATGCGGAACAGCTGGCGAAGCATGGCATCTGTGTCATTCTGATCAGCAGTGACATAAACCACGTGACCGACACCGCCAGATCCATCACAGACACCTATGGGGTCCAGGCCATCCCCGTCGAGGCTGACTTCGGCCGGGGACCGTCGGCGTGCAAAGCTTTACAGGAGGCCATGCTCGGTAAAGACATCGGATTCGTCGTGAACAGTCTGGATGGGTCTCTGGACTTCTGCAGGGACTTTCTGAACCTGTCTGAAGCTGAAATGTGGGACACTCTTAATAGAAATATAGTTGGGGCGGCTCTTGTCACACGCCTGGTTCTGCCCACCATGATAGAAAGGGGCAAGGGAGCAGTGGTGAACATTTCCGACGGGGGCTGCTTCCGTCCCACGGTCGGAAAGGTCGCGCTTTCAGCATCGACGGTCGGTATTCACGCCACCCACAATCAATCGTTGTGATTTGATGCTACACGTTCTGTAATGCTTGTCTTTTTTGTCCAAACAGGCTTTTCTGAATAACTTCAGCAGGGCTTTGCACTATGAATATGGACATAGAGGGATCTTTGTGCAGAGCTTACTGCCTTTTAGAGTCGCGTGTCATGGACCGGAGGACGACGGTAGCGTTGGCTGGTTCGTTCCTAGGCCTCAAGTGTATGCGAACCACGCCATTTCAACCCTGGGCGTCTCTCACAGAACCACGGGTTACTGGCCTCATACCATCCAGGTAAAATTTGGATTCCAATGGGCTTAGTGTTTTATAGTATAGGATATGGACATCCAAATTGATTCATATTGTGTTTTCTCTAGTTTCGTCTGGTGCAATGCTTGCCGGAGTGGGTATGGATGCTGGGCACACGCGTGTTGACAAGGGCCACCTGAGATGACAGCGAACCCCTTGACTTCCTGCTGCTTGATATTTTATTTTCAAATTAATAAGTAGCGGACTTTTTAAACCTATCATTATATATGAGTGATGGAAGAGGGAAGATGCTCATCCTGTTCCCTTAACCCTGTCATTCTGACATATATGATTTTCTGTATATTTGCACTATACTTTTTTAGGTGGTTTGAATGATACTAATTGGATTGAGATGTGACAGGTTCTATTATATTTTTGCACTATTGTTTTGATACTCTCTTTCACATTTGGCAAAGGTCATATATTTAGAAGAAATATCTTATTTAAATATAGTATTTATTTCAAGGGTACTAGGGTTTTCGAGTATACAGGTTATACTGCATAGTTATGTATTTGCTTGATTGTAGCATTATGTAACCAGGGTTTGGTATCTATTTACCACAATAAAAACATTCTAAGCAAAAAAAGCATCACATTCATTACGAGCTTTCATTTTTATAAGTTTGGAGAAAAATTTTGATTTTATCTCTTCCAATTATTTTTCAGTAGTCTTTGAATAGAATTCTATACTGTATTTTAATTCATACAATGTATAAACGGTTAATAGACAGTGCTATCTATCTCTTAAAGATGAGATTAGATATAAAAATGTTGTGTTAAAGCCAAGAATACATAACAAACGTTCTATATGCAATCTCACTTATATAACACTTACTGTAAAAACAACTACACTTTTATTGTTTTGGACTTAGTAAAGCTTCATATCAGCAATAGATTCGATTAAAGGTGAGAGTTAATCTGAACTTTACCTGTTTAGATCAATTCTATGTAAGTGGCACAATCTGTTCCTTTACATGAGCTCGGCTGGTAAAGCATGGTGCTTGTAAACCAAGGTTATGGATTGAGGAATGTATACTAAAGGTATAGTGCAGCCCAAAACAAAAAAATCTTCCATCATTTATTCACCTTAAAGCCAAGACTGTCAACAACCAAAACTATTGCATGGATACTAAAGTCAAGGGGGAAAACGTTATTACTCACAGACATTCTTTGAAATATCTTCTTTTGTGTGTTGCAAAAGAAAGAAACGCATCATAATTGTCAGTAAATGATGACAATGTTTGGTTTTGTGTGAACTATCTCTTTAACATTTTCTGACCTAAACCATTGTCAAGGCATCATTTCACACTGTTAATGGGGCGTTCTCATCTTTATTTTTTTCCCAAAACTGTCACCTTGATATAAACCAGGGGGTGGCAAAGCAGAGATAAGCGATTTAGAAGAAAACCAGTTACTTTCTTCATTTTGGTTCGTGCTGACGGTGTTCTTATTTCTGTCATTAGACTTACATTTGGTAAGTGAAAAAAGCATTTATATACCTTCCTATATAATTCAATAGTCTTTCATTCTTTTTTTTTTTCACTTTAACAACATTTCTGCAGGTCCCAAAAAATACAATCTGCCAATGCTGTGAGATTTTAAACTTGAATTTAGTTTTACATGATCAAAAACCTGCTTCAAATTAAATTTTCTCACACCATTGGCAGATTTTGTATCTTCAGTTCCTACATTAAAATGTTAAAATGTTAATGTTAAAAGTTGAATATTTTGTAAGACTTTTGTTGGGTTTTATAATATACCAAATTGTAAGGTGAAAAATTTTTAAGAGTTGACTTTGAAACCTCTCCATGTACAGTTTTCTATAATGTAGACATACATATTACAAATTATTATGTTCAACAATATGTAATAGCAATTGTTTTTAAATATCTGTTAAACGTTATCTGTTGAAGCTGAAGATGGGAACAAGTCTATTTATTATCGCAATCAATGTTTTGGGTTCTCAGACGGCTGAAACCTTGATATCCATAAACAATTTTGTACAGAACGTTTTGTCTGTCTCCTGACTTGACAATAAGCATCATATTTGGTCTGCCACTGTAACTTGGTCCTTACATCCAACCCACAAATAGAAATCAAATGAAGTTCTATGTCATTTAAACGACCCTCTCCCATTTCTTTCAGGAATATACCCGGCTCCAAGACCTGAAAATGGGCGAATGGGATTTCCTCGGAAGACTGTTGGATAAAGTCCAGATGCACTCCACCGTGGTGGGAAAAATCTGGCTCACCGTTCTGTTCGTGTTTCGGATTCTGGTTCTGTGCACAGGTGCAGAGAGAGTCTGGGGCGATGAGCAATCGGACTTCACCTGCAACACGCTTCAGCCGGGATGCGAGAACGTTTGCTACGACAAAGCGTTCCCCATTTCTCACATCCGCTTCTGGGTTCTCCAGATCATCTCCGTATCCACACCTACGCTGGCCTACCTGGGCCACGTCGTCCACGTCATACACGCCGAGAAAAAACTGAGACAGAGGATGAATAAAGAGTTTCAAACTGAGAAACTCAGCCTGGTCCTCAAGAAGGGCTTCAAGTTCCCAAAATACATGAATGTCAACGGGAAGGTGAACATTCGGGGGAGTCTTCTGAGGAGTTATATTCTTAGTTTGCTTTGTAAGATCATTCTAGAGGTCGGCTTCATCTTCGGCCAGTACTATCTGTACGGTTTCACTCTTGAGTTCCAGTACGTCTGCAGGAATTTTCCGTGTCCTCACAAGGTGGACTGCTTTTTATCAAGGCCTACTGAGAAAACCATTTTCATTTGGTTCATGCTGGTGGTGGCCTGCGTCTCTTTACTCCTGAATGTGATCGAGATCTTATATCTCTTGGTCAAAAAGATCAACGAGTGTCTGGGCCGGAAACAAGACTACGCCGTCACTCCCGTGACCCCACTGGTGAAAAGGAAGGACTTTAAGAGTGAAGATCAGGTGATTCAGAACTGGATTAACCGAGAGATTGAACTGAGGGCGGAAGCTGGAAATGAGGGAACCAAAAGCGTGGCTTCAGAGGACATGCAGGAGGTCCGTATCTGAACGCCAGGTCTCTGTACACATGGCCTTTCACACGGTCAACTTGAGTAAACAACCATCGAAACAAGTGACTCGTGCCTGCTCCAGACCCCCTTCCCAACCATTCCAATGTGTGTTACCACACATGCTTAATGTTTTGAGTTTTTATTAAAGTTTTAAACACAATTTCTGTTTAGGGGTAATGTTAACATTTTTGTTTAATAAAGACCTGTTTTCATTTTTATCTTTCAAGCTCTGAACTCTTACATATGGTGAAATAAACATCACGCTTTACGTTTGTGGTATGTCTGTCGTTATTGTTTTTTCTACATTCATCATTTGCTTTTACAAAGTATTTCTGAAAAGTGTGTCATAAGAATGTCAATTCATATTTTACTCAACTTCTTGTCATTCCAAATCTGCATGACTGTCTTTCTTCCCCAGAACACAAAAGAAGATATTTTGAGGAATGTTGCGAACTGGCACCCATTACACTTGTTTCGTGTCCAAACAGTAGAAGTTAATGTGTGTCACTGCTGCTGGATTCCAGGACATTCTACAAAATATCTCATTTTGTGTTCTGTAAAAGAAAGAACATGTGAGTTTAAAATATCAAGAGGGCGAGTAAGTGATGACAGTATTTCTATCACTTTCTGTCAAATAGTCATCAAAATGACAAGAGATTGTAAATGAATGTTTTTAAACATAAGTTGTATGGGTCAGAGAACTGAAGGTACTATATATTCTTGTTGAGATCTTGTAATCATTAATGGACACTCCTCTGTACAACGTTTAAGATACTGATTTTTCGTCTACTTACTCTCGGTCAATGTGACAGCCGGCCACTTTCAGCAAATTACGCAATCTTGGCAAAGCCAAAAAATCAAGGTTCAACTGTTGTCGACTATCACTTTGTATGCGATTTAGTTTCCATAAGGAAAGTGTACGAAGCCAAGTTCACTAAAGGTATGTGTCAAATCAATATTTTACATTCATACATCGTCAGGTTTTTTTTAGCAATATAGCTAAATGTCCTGTAACATAATCAATAAAATTTTAATGAAGGTATTTTTTACAGGGTTATAAAAACTTGTTGTTGGTTTATATATTAGAAATTAATAGTAGATTTAAGGCTCTTTTCCATGGATCTAACATGCTTCGATAAACAAGAAATAAATGTTTCTAAGCATTTCGAAATTTCTAAGCGGTTGACTTTAAATTGTCAATGAGCAAATTTTACAGATGACAAATATTTTTGTTGCTTCTTATGATAAACTTAAGATCATAGTGTACTCAGACCATCTGTACAGTATAGTTGTCATTCATTTATTTTCTATATGCATGTACCATATGTTGATATAAATAATAAATTAATGACCCAAAACTGTAAAACATATTCTATAACCTAAGTTATTATTAGTTGACTAATGATGATCTCTCAGAGTCTTTGATATAATCTTCTCTTGGACGACATCTAAAATATTTAATAATGATTAAGTCTGTTAACTTTTTCCGTTTGGTGCGAGTGTGTTATTAATAAAAACCTTCAGTTAACAAATTATTGATTAAGTTTGAACAAAAAAGGACTTTGTCTTTTACTTTTCCAGCTTTTTCACAATGTCTCGTTACTCTTTAATTTAGCACACCTAAGCATCTAAGATCATGGGAGACTGGGGGTTTCTCTCCGCTTTACTGGACAAGGTCCAGTCCCACTCCACCGTCGTCGGGAAGATATGGATGAGCGTCCTCTTCATCTTCAGGATCCTGGTACTGGGAGCCGCGGCCGAAAGCGTTTGGGGCGATGAACAATCTAGTTTGGTCTGCAACACATTACAACCCGGTTGCGAGAATGTTTGCTACGACTGGCAGTTCCCCATCTCGCACATTCGCTTCTGGGTCATGCAGATCATCTTCGTGTCCACGCCGACCCTGGTGTACCTGGGACACGCGGTTCAAGTCATTCACCAAGAGAAGAAGCTCAGAGAGAAAATCAAAAGCCTTGGCGAGGGCCACATGCTGAAGTCACCCAAATACACCGATGACAGAGGACACATAAAGATTAAAGGAAATCTGCTTGGCAGTTATTTGACCCAGCTGTTCTTCAAGATCATCCTGGAGATTGCCTTCATCGTCGGACAGTATTATTTGTATGGCTTCATCATGGTCCCTAAGTTTACCTGTTCCCGATCCCCCTGTCCTTACACCGTAGAATGTTTCATGTCCCGTCCCACAGAGAAGACCATCTTTATCATCTTTATGCTCGTGGTTGCTTGTGTGTCTCTTTTACTGAATGTCATCGAGGTCTTCTACCTGCTGGTTTCCCGGGTGGGATGCCGGTCAAACAAGAGAGGCAAGCACAATATAACTTCCCCTAAAAACCCTGCCAGCTTGCCGTCGTCCTGGCACATGAAGATGAACTCCGAGGATGCTCTCAAGCAGAATAAGTTAAACATGCAGTTCGAGAGCGGTCAGAGTCTTGGAGGAAGTTTGGACGGGGCGAAAGAGGAGAAACAACTGCTAGAGGAACATTAGATTTGGACTTTTTATTCGCATGAAGCGTAATCTTTTCTTTTTGAAATGTCCACAATTTTAAACAGGATTTAAAGTATTAAATTTTTTTGTGATTGCACAATACATAGTTTTATTTTTAACTTGATAGTGTTGATGTGTTGCATTGCATTCATGGTGTATTGTGTGTAAATAAAAATGTTGCGAGGAGTCAGTAACTTAAGCACTGAATGTTTTATCTGTTTAGATATTGTTATTGTTGAGTACCATGAAACATTAAAAGAATAAATAAAATCTGCATAATGCATGAGAATTTCCTTTTGTAAATAATTATTTGAACAAATAAACAAATATAGTAAGTGAACAATATATATGATGTGTACCTTATATTTTAAGAAAGATACAATCACATGTTTGATACACTTTTCACAATTGGCAACATTTCTTCATCACAATGAACGAAAGAAGATACCGTAAAGACTGTTAGTAGAATAGTTCAATGTAGTACAATGTTCAGAAGCGATAAGATACCACCAACATTCCTCAAAATATCTTCTTTTGTGTTCTGTGAAAGTCATACAGGTTTAAATGGACAAGAGGAAGAGTTAATGATAACATATTATTTTGGTCAATTATCCCATAACAAAACCATTTTTCAAATTAAAATAAATCTTTAGTTAACAATAAGCATCTCTTAAGGATTAATAAAGGCTTTAACAGTCTGTTGCACATTGTTAGCTAATGCGTTAACTCTTAATCAGTGGACTTTTAGTTAAACCTTTTTGACCAAAGCAGACCACATTGGCACCTTCCTGTAATAAGTTCTACAGAACGTCTTTACTCAGCAAATAAAATGACATTATGCTTATGTTGATTTTACCCACCTATCCCAAATGAAGGAGTGCTTCTAATTCATCACGTGTAGTGGTTTCATTCATGGAAGAACATTCACCTACCATTAAATATTTTGCTACACTCATTCAAAATCTGATGGGCCTATAAAATGCCCGGGGTGCCCGCTGTAACTGTAGCTTAGGGTTTTATTGACTCCAGACACTATATTCGATTGAAGCTACTACTGTTCATGTCTGCTGAAACCCCTCCGGTGCTAAAACGCACAGATCCATCATGTTATAGAACCTCTTCTCTTGTGAAACATTCAAACACATACAAAAATCTTTGTACACGTATAGTTTTGATTATCATTATTAGACAGTCAGCACACAGGGTCAATGTCCTGCACTTTGAAATCTAATAAGATTTTTATAAGCATGGTTACGTGAGAATACGAAGGGACAGGCAGAGCTTGACATCACATGTATGTACCGAACCCAAATAGACCTTTAACACAATTAATAATTAACACGAGGCTCAATTCCACCGAAACGTCCAGGCAAATTCAAATGTCCAGAAGTCAGTGGGAACGTGACAGCCCAGCAGAAACAGAAAAAAAGGAAAGATTGCGAAATTGCAGTGAACTGAAGTTCAATCTATACACCTGACACTTTTATCCGTTGAGCAACACAGTCGATGTATTGAGCAGCTACAGGTAAAATACCTATACTTTTTATATTTGTGTGGCTGTTGTTATTGAATGTAAAGATTTAGTGTGTTATATCGTATCCGTTAAGTTCGTTTGTTCATTGTAATTCTAACAGGTCACTCAGCTTATAAAAATGGAAAATGTAAATCTTACGTGGTTTATTCTGTATATAAATGTTAAACCTAAAATTGTTTAAAGATCAAAGGTTAGCCATTCCTGGTGTAAAGTTAATGTAAGATCCCAGATCATTCGCATTGTTAAATGTCTGTTGCTGTTTAGCCGCAGGGTGGAGTGTTAAAACAGCTGCTTGTGTTATTTGCATTGCATATCATTAAAAGACAAATTTAATTATTTTGTTGCCTAAAGCATGATATCGTCTTACAGAATATGAATGCTTAGAGGTGTCAATAGGATGTGATCGAATTTTTTAGTTTAGGTTTTGATAAGTAAGTTACTCTACATTAAAAGGCTCAAAAATAAAGTCCTTTTTGAATGCTAAATTAAAATGTCATCACTGTCAACCCTTGTATTCTTACAGTCATTATGTGATGAAAATTTATAGTCACAGATCATATATTATACACTGCCCGGAAAAAAGGTTTTAAAATGTATTTTTTCCGTCGCTTGGAAGTAGCCTTGAAAGTTCTTTTTACACCTTTATGGGTATACAACACATTGAATGCTTGATCTTTTTATTGAGCCTTAAGAACCCATTATGTACCGGTTAAATATTAGGGGTAGAAAACATTTAGCTGTACGTACACAAGGTATTAAGGGTAATGTATATTACAATAACGTACTCCAAAGGGTACTGCATTGTTTTCTACAACTCTAAAGATACAAAAAGGAACCTCTAAAGTGATAGTTCACCCATAAAATCCGTTATCATTTCCTCTTGTCATTTCAAACCTGTTGGGGTTCTTTCTTCTGTATAACCCAAAACAAGATCTTTTGAAGAAAGTTCCAATTGAACAGCAGTGGCACCCATTCGATTCTATTGTATGGACCATGAACGAATGCAACTGAATGTGTGCCAGGTAACAACATTCTTCCAAATATTTTGATTTGTGTTCTGCAGAAGAAAGAAAGCCATATGGGTTTTAAATGACAAGAGGGTGATGACATTTTCAACCCTTTTTTTTACCCTTTTTGAAATGGTTTTTTAAATGTCACACTTTGTCAACAGACGTTTGTGAAATGTACAAAACCTAACACAGCAAGCGTAATTTTTTTTGGAAAAGTCAATAGAAAATGTATAATGTTAAAGATGAATTCAGGTTAACGTTGACCTCTTGTGTGTGTAAAAAGTACCGGGAAATATTAATAACATAATAAACAAAAGAATATTATTGTTTATACCTTTGAGCAGATAAACATTTAAACACGCAAATTTGTCTTTTCTCCCCCAGTTTTTACATCAAGGAACATACAAGAAGCTCAAACATGGGAGAATGGAGCTTTCTGTCTAAACTCTTGGACAAAGTGCAGTCTCACTCCACGGTCATTGGGAAGGTGTGGCTCACTGTTCTCTTTGTGTTCAGGATCATGGTTCTAGGGGCCGGGGCGGAGAAGGTGTGGAGCGACGAACAATCAAAAATGATCTGCAACACCAAACAGCCCGGCTGTAAGAACGTGTGCTACGATCATGCCTTTCCCATCTCCCACATTCGCTTCTGGGTCATTCAGATCCTCTTCGTGTCCACGCCGACTCTTCTCTACTTCGGCCACGTCTTGCACATCCTCCACAAGGAGAAAAAGATAACACAGATGATGGAAAGTGAGGCTGAGAAAAAAGGCATCAAGCCCCACAAGTTCATCGATGATCATGGCAAGGTCATCATCAAAGGACAATTGTTGGGTAGCTACCTGACCAGCTTGTTCGTAAAGATTTTGCTGGAGGCCGCGTTTGTCGTAGGCCAATATTACATTTACGGTTTCGTGATGTTTCCAAAGATCGAATGCTCCCAGTTTCCATGCCCTCACACCGTTGAGTGTTACATGTCTCGACCCACCGAGAAGACCATCTTTATCATCTTCATGTTGGTGATGTCATGTCTCTCTCTGCTTCTGAACGTGGTGGAGATGTTCTACCTGATATGCCGCAGGTCAAAGAGACGTCGTGCCATGCATACGAGAGGGTTTCCGGAGGGCTCAAACGGAACAAAAATGTACATCACAGGAAATGCGGGTTTAAAGGCATAGAGACATTTGCAATGTTGTGATCTGTTAATAGCTGAATGGACTCATGTCAGATTAATATAAATATTTGCAACCGTGTTTTATAAATTATTGTAATTTGTGATAAATGTGCACTGTTTTTTGTTTGCTTTTGAATGATTCTTTGTTTCTCATTATTGACAGAATGAAGATATGCTGCCATGTGGGCATTTTAGGGTTTTGAATGCATTTTATGTTAACCATTTATATTAAAAGTGATGACCACTTATCATTTGACATGTTTGTGATGCATATCTTTTGCAAAAACACACCACACCTCATTGTATTTCTATATGTTTTTCAGTATTTAAAGCCTGGTCTGTATTTATTGCATATATTGAACAAATTGTCTGGATTAATAATTTGATTGGTCATAATAAGTCCTGTGGATATCTTTATGAAACTTTATGAGAGAATTAAAGTTGGTGTGGCAGAATGCCTTTACCGTTAAAGTGGTAAAGTTCATAGATAAATCATTCTTTCAGAATGTATTCCCCCCATGTCATTCATATTCTTAAGACTTTCATGATTTCGAAAACAAAATATATTTGGAAGGATGTTGGAAACACAGTACTGGACCCTATTGACTTCCACATTTCTCAAAATATCTTCCTTTATCTTCCACATGAAAGAGTCATATGCAGGTTATGCACAACAGGAGGATGAATAAATTTCATATTGTTATTAACATATCGTAAGAACCATATTGACCATATCTAACCGAGTTGAATATATCGTGCAAGCAAAAGACAAAGTTTAAAAAAAATCTTTATAAACATTGAAAATATAAACCTGAAGTGTTGCACCGTTTTTACATTTGGTTTAGCAAAACCGCTTAAAGGTTCTTACAGTGATGGCATAGAAGAACCATTTTTGGTTTCTAAAAGAACCATTCCGTCTAAGGTTCTCTAAAGATCATCCCTTTCTATGAATAATCTAGAAAACCTTTATTTTGCACCACAAAGAACAGGAAAGTTCTTCAGATGTTAAAGGTTCTTTATGAAAATATTAAGCAACCTTATTATAAGAGTGTATAATAACCCCAGCAGTATTAAAAGTTAAAAGAATTTGTGGTCTTTGTGCGCCCCCTGCTGGTATTAATGTATACGTGCAATAAAATCCTGGTTAACCTTTGACACTACAAAAAAATATTAATTTAGCACTGCAGCCAATTTAGTTTCTTTTACATTTATATTTGAGCACATGACATTTTAAGGGTATTAGAAGCACAGGAGTTCATGTCTCCAAGGCATCCAGAAACCCTTTTGATCAAATGTACAAAGACAAATGTGATGATGTTATAATCACACGCGTATGTATTTTTAAAAGTCACACCTAAGGGAACATAATCATATATTTACACATTTCACATTAAAGTGCTTGCATAAAATAAACATAAAAACAAATGATCTTTTATATTGACGTAATTTCATTTCTGATCCAATACATATTTGCATTCTTTAAAACATAATTTATTAAAGGGGCAGTTCAACCAAAAATTCTTTTTTTACATTTCTTTATTCGGTTGAACACTGAAAAATATATTTGGAAAAATTCTGGACCCCATGACACCAAAGTAGAAGAAGGACCATGGTAGAAAGAAAGCACCCAAGAACTTCTTGCTGTTCTACATTCTTCAAAATATCTTATTTTGTGTTCAACAGAACAAATAACTAAAAAGTAATTTACCGCTACGGTCGTCGGTGGGGACCAAGAGCATTTTTCTAAATATCTTTCTCTGTGTGCATCTGAACAAAGAAATGTTTTGAGTAAATAATGAAAGAATTAACATCTCTTTAAGAGTTGAATCACGATCACAATGCAGAGCCCGATGCACAGTGCTAAAAATTATTTATTAAAATTATTTTTTTAGCAATTCGTCTCAGTGGGGTTTAATTTATGTATATCAGTCATTGCAGGTGAGCTCCTTCTGTATCTGGCACTGTGACCGATCAGATAAAATATCTCTCCTACATTCAAAGCCAGAGATACACACGACACAACGAGCATGAAGATGATAAAGATGGTCTTTTCTGTCGGTCGGGACGTAAAACAATGCAGGCCAATATCGGGGCATGGTGGTCTGTAACAGTCAAGCTTTTTGGGCATGTGAAGTCCTATTAAATAATACTGGCCTACAATGAAACCCGCTTCAAACATGATGGTCATAGTGATGCTCAGCATATAGCATTTGAGCAATCTCCCTTTATAGTAAACCTTCCCGTTATCTGCTGTGTATTTGGGCAGTTTGATTCCTTCTTTATTGGCCTGGTTTTGTCGAAGTTTGTTTTCCTTATGGATGATGTGCAAAACGTAGCCGAGGTAAGCCAGAGTTGGCGTGGCCACAAAGATGATTTGGAGAACCCAGAAACGCATGTGGGAAATGGGAAAGGCTTTATCGTAGCATGCGTTCAAGCAACCGGGTGTGTTGATGTTGCAGACCATGCTGGACTGTTCATCTCCCCAGACTTTATCCAGTCCAGCACCCAGAACCATTATTCTGAAGATCAACAGAACCGTCAGCCAAACCTTGCCAATGTTGGTGGAGTGAGACTGAACTTTGTCAAGCAGTTTGGAGAGAAAACCCCAATCTCCCATGCTGACCTGCAGGTGAGAAAAATCACAGCACGACAAATATTTCTGTGATAAGAATGTGCAAAAGATCTAAGAGTCTAACTTTTTATTTTACATATGCTAAGGAAAATTTGTTACTTTTCTATTTGAAAATCTTTCTTTGTTTTGGAACACTTTATTAAGCACATATTAAACACTAACAATGGCCTTAAATCTTATAATAATGATAAAAAACTACAATAAAAAACATAGTAGAAAATTAAATTTGCAAACTACTTTCCATCTGCAGATCTGCAAATACTTCTAGTCTACTAGTCTTATTTATCTCTTAATAATTTAAGTAAAATAAAATAAAATAAATAAATAAATAAATAAATAAAATCATATTTAATTTAATTTAATTTAATTTAATTTAATTTAATTTAATTTAATTTAATTTAATTTAATTTAGGTTTAGCACATTGCATTCACATGGCGCATTATGCTACATTTGGCAACCATGGATGATGTATGAGTTAAAAACCACATTCATATTTTACATCAGACAGATGTCTGTCTAGTTTTAGCCTTAAATTGGCTGTTTTACTTTAAACACAATCAATTTAGTTTGTAATTTTTTTAGTGCAATGTGATTGAAATATGATTGAAATGACAAAACAATGTCTCTTTAAGAAATTAATACAGTAAAACTGTGACTCGGAGGAGATGAGAAACCATTACATGGTTTTTAATCCCTGCTAAATGAAAGTGCTATGCATTTAAAATGTCATACAAATGTACATAGCAGAATAGTTTGTTTGGGAATCTAACATTATTCAATGTTAACAACATAACAAAATTAAGGTATGCATTGCCAGAGTGCTTTGTATCATATGTACAGTTTCATAAAAAAACTGATTTTAGATGTGTTTTAGTAGAAACCAGATCACAAAGTCAACCTACCTTATGTTAATGCTGATATGTCCTATGAAACTGTGACTTTAACTGTGTGCCGTTGTAGAGATATCAGAGGTCACACATCTCCAAGATCTGTTTCTCCATTAACTGATGTAACATCTTATACTGTAAGTGTCACTTTTTATCTGTGTCCTCCCACAAAAAACAATCACACTTGAACACAAAATTACACACACACACACACACACACACACACACACACACACACACACACACACACACACACACACACACACACACACACACACACACACACACACACACACACACACACACACACACACACTCATGCGTGCACACACTCATGCGTGCACACACTCATGCGTGCACAAATACACTCGCACGCAGAGTATCTTTACCTTGCCTACCTTAGCTTTGACTCAAGATGTTGCAAGACATGAACATTCGAAAGCCTGAAATGTTAAAAGTCGCCACCCACATGATCATGAGGAACGTGATGAAATCGTCGTTTCCAAAGACTGTGAAATCACAAAAACACATAAACACCACGTTACAATGAAAGGTCTAGCTGTTTGCATTTCATAACGTTCTTATAAACACTATTTTGTTTGTGAAAATATCTTACGCAATTCATCATTAGCAAAAGCTTTCAAGAGGTAGACCAAAGGCCCATGATCATTACAATATGCTGCCATGGTTTTACTTTGTGCCAGTTTATGTAACTATAGTGGTTTAAAATGGAGCCAGATATAACATTCTCGATTATTTGTATTAATATTAGTGTCTGACAGGGATACAAAACCAACGGATGGGATGGAAACCAACAGCATCTGCTAAATAACTGTATTCAACTGTTGCCTTTGAAAGCATTTTGCACATATGCTGACACTAATACAAGAAATATGATTGAATAAATAATGCAGAAAACATGTAAATAGATGGTGATAGTTGGAAAAAAAACGAAACGTTAGTGATGCTGAGTGCAGTAGTTTTGGATTATTAGTTTTGGATTATTCAGATTGAAATGTGACTATTGAATACAAGAGTTTGGATTACAGGACAAACTCAGATAAGGTCAAGACATCAGGGTGTGAGATAAGTTAAAAGTTTAAAGTTGCAATCACTGCACTCCCACTGTTACACACAATTAAACAAAAATGTGTATTCTTGAGAAAAATTATAAAGGAATGCCTCCTTCCCTTTTATTTAAAAAGTCCTTCTTACATGTTGCACTAATGCTTACTTGAAAGTAAGAAGTATGCCTGCAGAAGATTAGGAAGTTAAACATCTTAGCAAAAGTTTATAAATAATATACTTCTAATGTATTGAATATAGGTTCATTTCCTTTTTCATGTAATTGTTTATATTTGGGGGGCATAAAATAATGAACATGAATAATAAACTACAATTAATAATAAGTACAAGTCACAAATGTCACTTTGGGACCCAAACCAGCAATCTCATCCTGAAATGTCAACTTCTACACAAACACCTTAAGACACATAAAGTTGATGATTCAGCCCACATGCGAAAGTCTGCAACTATACAAAAATCAAGAAGTGAAAATATCTGGTTTTGTCTGGTTTAACATTATTTCGCTGATGGGTGGAGCTGATTGTGTCCCTTCAGATATAAATCAATCACATTTTAATCATGCAACATGACCGCTGAAGACTATCACGTCCTGTCCGAGTGTCTATAACCACATTTATAGATGTTACAGGCATTTCATTAATACATCTAGAATCAAACAGGTAGAATAAACACGTTTTATGTTTAGCTTTACGAGCAAGTTCTTATTTGGAATCATCTGCTCAGGTAAGAATAAAGAATATTTTGTAAAATATTTTTGTGTACTATATAATGAAAAGGATCAAATATATATATTCAATAAAGATCTAATATAAAGAGATCAGAGCTAGTTTTTAGAATGTTACAGTCACAGTTTTCAATCTCATTGCCACATCATGTGCAGAATAGTCAATGTATATTCAATATACCATATCTCATAGTTTTATAACAGTTTAAACGGTCAAAATCCTTTACATTTAACACATTTATTAAATTATAATTCTTTGACTGTGTTATACAGTGATATAATAATATTTCCTTTACATGTTGATTATTCAGATAAGTCAATCAAAGCCTTTTGTTGTAAATTTCAAAAACGTTTGTTGTAAATCTCAGTTATGATATATTTTTTTACAGAGTGGCAACATATAAACTACTAAATCTTTTCTGCAAAATAAATTTGGTGAGTATAAAAAGTGTGTACATGCTAGCAAATGACTTTGACTTGCAATGAAATGTGAACCAGAAATATTTTGGGGAAGTGAGAATGTATTTTGTTTTTTTCCAGGAAGATTCCATCCATACATTTTTTTATTTAACCATTAAAGTTGCATAAGCATCCGTTTCTGCAGATTACATCAGACCCAGATGATGTTCTGTATATGTGACCCTGTCTGTGACAACCAGGCTGAAGTCTCAAATCTGATTCTTAGATTATGTGCAAAGTCTAACTTTAACCTAACCTTTTAACCTTTTAAATGCCACAACTTGATCATTTAAAAAGATATTAAGGTTAATTTTTAAAGAACCTTTTTTACACCATTTTTTGCCGAAGACTAATAAGCAATGTTAACATTCATGGCCACATTTGTGATCACTTTTAAAGGGAAAGTCATCCAGAAAAAAATCCTTTAAGTCGTTTAAAATCTGCATAAATGTCTTTGTTCTGACAAACACAGAGAAAGATATTTGGAAGAATGCCTGTAAACAAACAATTCTTCAACCCTAGGTATTCAACTACCATAGAAAGAAAATCGGTACATACATTTGAACATTTCTTATATAATTACATATACATTACATATTTTAAACAATGTGGGACAACAAAACTTCTGGTGTGATTTTGAGTACCAATTTTTCCAATGGCAGTCAGTGGGGTCAACGAACTGCTACAGTTACAAGCATTCTTCCAAATACCTTTCTCGGTGTTCAACAGAATAAAGGTCAGGATCAACTAGAGAGTGAGTCGTTCGTCAGAGATTTTTGGGGTGAACTATTTCTTAAAATTGCTGTGTTAAAACATCTCTCATCTTTCTTTACCTTCAAGACCTAAGCATCATGGGAGACTGGGGATTCCTCTCGGCTTTACTAGACAAGGTCCAATCCCACTCCACCGTCATCGGCAAAGTATGGATGAGCGTCCTCTTCATCTTCAGGATCCTGGTGTTGGGAGCCGGTGCAGAAAGCGTGTGGGGAGACGAGCGCTCCAACTTGGTATGCAACACCAACACACCAGGTTGCGAGAACGTGTGCTACGACTGGAGGTTCCCCATCTCGCACATCAGGTTCTGGGTCATGCAGATCATCTTCATCTCCACTCCAACTCTGGTGTATCTGGGCCATGTGGTCCACGTCATTCACCAGGAGAATAAACTAAGAGAGGAGCTTAAAAGAAACCCAATGGCAAAGTCTCCCAAATACACCGATGAAAGCGGCAAAGTCGTGATCAAGGGAAGCATGCTGGGCAGTTACCTATCTCAACTTTTTGTTAAAATCTTACTGGAGGTCGCCTTCATCGTCGGACAATATTATCTGTTTGGATTCATCATGGAACCAAAGTTCCACTGTAACAAACCGCCATGCACCATTGTGACGGAGTGTTTCATGTCTAGGCCCACGGAGAAAACCATTTTTATTATTTTCATGCTTGTGGTAGCTTGCATATCTCTGGCTTTAAATGTGCTTGAGGTTTTTTACTTGTGCTGTAAGAGGATAACTACGAGAAACCATAGACAAAAGGAGATGTACACTCACGATTCCCGATATCCATCACTGTATCCGATAGAACTTGAGCCTGTTCATGGGGCGAAACACAATGATATTAACATGGCCATTCAGAACAGGTGGACTCAAAGGAAAACCAGCCTGGATGTAGACAACCCCAACTTTAAATGATGGTTTATGCATCTAAAGATTTGTATACACATGAATACACAATATATACTAAACATGAACTATTTAAATATAATCAAACCCATGTTAAATGATCCTACTGGATTTTTTTGAGAAATTTGTACTGGATTAGAATAAGAATTTATATTATATTTTGGAACCTTTCCTATAGGACTTTTATAAGAAATTTGAACTGGATTCTAATAGGAATTTCTATTATATTTTGGAACCATTCCTACAGGATTTTTATAAGAAATTTGTTTTGGATTCTATTAAGAATTTCTGTCTTATTTGGGAATCATTCCTATAGGATTTTTATAAGAAATTTGTACTGAATTTGAATTAGAATTTCAATCATATTTTGGGACCATTCCTATAGAATTTATATAAGAAATTTGTACTGAATTTCAATTAGAATTTCAATCATATTTGGGAATCATTCCTATAGGATTTTTATAAGAAATTTGTACTGAATTTGAATTAGAATTTCAATCATATTTTGGGACCATTCCTATAGAATTTATATAAGAAATTTGTACTGAATTTCAATTAGAATTTCAATCATATTTGGGAATCATTCCTATAGGATTTATATAAGAAATTTTTTTTGAATTCAAATAAGAATTTCAATCATATTTTGGAACCATTCCAATAGGATTTTATGAGAAATATGTATGGGATTCTAATAAGAAAGTAAATTTAAGAGTAGTCTTATAAGAAATATGCTAATTTCTAATAAGAATCCAGTACAACTTTTAAAACTATTTCTATATGCTTCCCTTAAGAAATTACACACACATATATATAAATAACCATGAACATACCTATAGACTATCCAATAGGATTTTAAGGATCAAATGGAATCATATAGGATAAACTGAATTTCTGAAAGGATTTTTTCACAAGGGAACATCTGGGCTTCATATCTTCTGTTTTACTGTAATGTTTGCTCTTGTACACTAGATGGCAACATAATCATTTCAAGATCAACACTAACTTTACTTTTGTCACCACAAGATCAATGATTTATTTCAATCACTACAACGAAAATAACAAACTGAATAAAACACAATTAAATAACATTCTTTTGAATTTATTAATTACGTCATTATTTCATTTTGGTAATTTGTGGATGATCTAATAAAATGACAATTTGAACAGATTTAACTGTAATTTAATTTTGAAATCAAATCACAAAACATTCAATATAATGAGGGTTTTGAGTTACATTAAAGGGAAAAATCTGATTATAAGCTTTTGCAATCCATCATGAAAAACATTATTTCATTATTCTACCAATATATTACATTTCCTTGTCACAAAAAATCTACTGCATTCTCATTAGAAATTTGTTCAGGATTCTAATAAGAATTTCTATTATTTTTTAACCATTATAGGAATTTTTACAAGTAATTTGTTTAAGATTCTAATTAGAATTTCTATTATTTTTTTGGAACCATTATAGGAATTTTTACAAGTCATTTGTTTAGGATTCTAATAAGAATTTATTTTATTTTTTAACCATTATAGGATGTTTTACAAGTAATTTGTTTAGGATTCTATAGAAATAGAATTTCTATTATTTTTTGGAACCATTATATGATTTTTTACAAGTAATTTGTTTAAGATTCTAATAAAATTTCTATTATTTTTTTGGAACCATTATAGGATTTTTTACAAGTCATTTGTTTAGGATTCTAATAAGAATTTCTATTATTTTTGGAACCATTGTAGGATTTTTTTAGTACTAATTTGTTTAGGATTCTAATAAGAATTTCTATTATTTTTTTGGAACTTTGGTAGGATTTTTTACAAGTCATTTGTTTAAGATTCTAATAAAAAGTTATATTATTTTTTTGGAACCATTATAGGATTTTTTATAAATAATTTGTTCAGGATTCTAATAAGAATTTCTATTTGTTTTTGGGAACTTTTATAGGATTTTTTACAAGTAATTTGTTTTACATTGTAATAAAAATTTCGATTATTTTTGGAACCATTATAGGATTTGTCATAAGTAATTTGTTTAAGATTCTAATAAGAATTTCTATAATTATTTGAACCATTATAGGATTTTTTATAAATAATTTTATTAAGATTATAATAAGAAGTTCTATTATTTTTTGGAACCATTACAGGAATTTTACAAGTAATTTGTTTAAGATTCTAACAACAATTTCTATTATTTTTGGAACCATTTAGGACTTTTTAAGTAATTTATTTATATATACATAGATAAACTTTAATTTCCCACAGAAGTACTATCCAATAGGATTAGTGTGTGTGTGTATATATATATATATATATATATATATATATATATATATATATATATATATATATATACTATAAAATGGAATTTCTAAAAGGATTTTTTGAAGTTTTGCAGTACTCTATATAATACTTGCTACTGACATAATCCTATCTTTTCCAAAGTGTTCTCGAGTATGAAAACTGTTGTCTTAAGTTTATCCATAAGAAGTTCAGACGAAGAGCCAGCGAGGAGGACCCAAAAACTTCTTATGACGCAGAAGATCACATGACTTCAGCAAACTTTGTGCGTCTGCTTTCCACTTTCTTCTGTCCGACTCTTATAAGCGCAGAAAGTTTGACAAGTGGGCTTCAGTTTCTTCACACATCTGAGAGCTTTGGATTTAGTGACCGATCCTCAGAAGAAACGGACTGAGTCCCTGTAGGGCAATCCTCCCTTCACTTCACTCCAGGTAAACTTTACTGAAACTTCTCAAACTTTTACCAACTTTTCTTTTTTTATGTCCAGCATCGCACCTAGTGGAAAGAAAGAGAAAAACTTATTTCTTAAAGTTTCTAAATACTTCAAACTTTAACTTTATCACCATTCCTTTGCTTTGATAGTATGTGTGAATGCATTGAATGTATTTGACACTTATATACTTTTGTATTATATGCCACAGGAGTTGTGAGTTATATACTGGGGTTTGTGAGTTGTTTATATTTATTATATTTTTTTACGTGAGATGCAGGCAAAATAATTCAAAAGATATTTTGATAATACAAAGAATAAAATAATAAAGGAAACTTTTTATATGTGTCTAAAAAGGTATACATTTTGAAGGAAATCGAATTGAAATGTAAACAATGTGTGACTTTTTATTTGTTTTTTATTTAAAAATCAGATTTAAATATTTCTAAACTTTGGCCTTTCTTTTTAACACTTTTACTGATGAAAAACGTCATGATTTATTCTGCGCGTACAATAGGAGGCGCTGTTCACGCCCTATAATAAAATGATCATCTAATAAACTGTAAAAGAATATATATTTCGTTTTTTTTGGACATTTGAGTACAAAATTGAGTCAACATTATGATACTTTTTGTTTTTATATAGTAGTTTTGCAGGAAAGTGCACTAAAAATGGCCTTTTGTATTAAATCAAAATCTTAACCTATGCAAATCAGACCATATATCAAAATATCTACCCACAATAGTCATTAAAAGAGACTTATTTAAAGTTCTGTTCATTTATTTTGTTTCATTAACAAAAATATCCTTTATGCCTTAAAAGCTTTAAGTTCTTAAAGTGACAGTACCCCAAAATGTTGATATGCAGACCTCCTAAACATATTTGTTTTACTTTAACGCTTATTAATGAAAAACGTACAATTCGAGTGAAAGTGTTGGTTTTACATCTCAAAATCCCATCCGTGACTGAAGAAGAAGTAACATTGCTGAATTAAAGGTGTCCGTTCAACAATGTGTCCTTCTTGTATTCATGTTGATGTTAAAGCTAAAAAAGCGTCTTTTAAAATAGATAAATCTGATTTATGTCTTTAAAACACTCTTACAGAGAGATTTAATGTCGCAAAACCAAAGACAGTAATAATTAAAGCCCTGGCAGTTATCTTCACCACCACATGTGTGAGCCACATGTTTGTTATCCGAGTTATCCGAGACCTTTTGAACTTTATATTTAGCGAATCGTTCGATCTGTTTTCATAAAAACATCCTCAGCAGGTGCTGAAAAATACACCGTGTTACATCTGCGCTTTCTGTTTTCAGCCAAACCTCAAGATGGGTGACTGGAGTGCATTGGGAAGGCTCCTCGACAAGGTGCAAGCCTATTCCACTGCCGGAGGGAAGGTCTGGCTCTCGGTGCTCTTCATCTTCCGGATCCTGGTCCTGGGAACGGCAGTGGAGTCGGCCTGGGGCGACGAGCAGTCCGCCTTCAAGTGCAATACCCAGCAGCCTGGTTGCGAGAACGTCTGCTATGACAAGTCGTTCCCCATCTCACACGTGCGCTTCTGGGTGCTGCAGATCATCTTCGTGTCCACGCCGACACTTCTGTACCTGGCGCACGTCTTCTACCTGATGCGCAAGGAGGGGAAACTGAACCGCAAAGAGGAGGAACTGAAGGTGATCCAGAATGACGGCGGCGACGTGGATCTCCACCTGAAGAAGATCGAGCTCAAGAAGCTCAAATACGGCCTGGAGGAGCACGGCAAGGTTAAGATGAAGGGTGCCCTCTTGCGCACGTACATTGTCAGCATCCTGTTCAAGTCCGTCTTCGAGGTGGGCTTCCTGTTGATTCAGTGGTATATTTACGGCTTCAGCCTAGACACAGTGTACACCTGCGAGCGCGACCCTTGTCCCCATCGGGTCGACTGTTTCCTCTCCAGGCCCACCGAGAAGACCGTCTTCATCATCTTCATGCTGGTGGTCTCTCTGGTGTCACTTTTGCTCAATGTCATCGAGCTGTTCTACGTGTTGTTCAAGCGGATCAAGGACCGCGTAAAAGGCCGTCAAAACCAGTTCCCCACCGGCACTCTGAGCCCCACGCCCAAGGAGTTGTCCACCACCAAGTTCGCATACTACAACGGCTGCTCCTCGCCAACCGCGCCACTGTCACCCATGTCGCCTCCGGGCTACAAGCTGGCCACTAACGATAGGACCAACTCTTGTCGCCACTACAACAAGCAGGCCAACGAGCAAAACTGGGCCAACTACAGCACGGAACAGAACCGTCTGGGCCAGACCGGTAGCACCATCTCCAATTCGCACGCACAAGCCTTCGACTACTCCGAAGATACGCACGAGCAAAAGAAACTGACGCCGGGCCACGAGCTGCAGCCGCTGGCGTTGATAGACGCCCGGCCTTGCAGTCGGGCGAGCAGCCGCATGAGCAGCCGACCAAGGCCCGACGACCTGGACGTCTAGCCGCGCAACGCCATGCGCTAGAGAACTGACGCGGACAGTGAGACAAAGGCGCTCACTTTCTGTCTCCAGGGGGGGCAGCTTATCCGCACAAGTTCTAGACTCTAGTCGATACAGAGACATAAAATTACTCACACTGCTGGAGGTACTATTCAGTAATAATGATGTCGAAACTAGCACAGCTAACACTCCCTAACAGCCAGGTGCTCAAGACTCGGGGTCTTGAGCCATTCGATTGGTTTTGCTCGTATGGGTCTATTAAAATCCCCAAGGTGTCGTTTTCTAACCCCCTAATTCTCATGACCTCTGTCCGACAGGGTGTTTCAAAAGCGTCATGATTTAATATTTATTTATTCATTAGATTAACAGGACATCCACCACTATAATGAAGATTGACTACTACTCCAGGTCACGTCTACATAACTAATCTCATATTTATTGACAATAATCCAAATTTCAGCAGTATGTCCATCAGCGAATAGGAGGGTTTTATTAATCACAGTGGACTGTCATTTTCCTGATAAACTTTGAATTTATGTGGCGTTGTTACTCCATGACATGTGTTGGCGGTGGTGGTTTGAGAAGCGTTGATGTGTAGATTTTCTTTTTTTTTGTATTTTGATTTTCGCTGTGTAGTTTTTGAGAGAAAGGCTTTATTTTTGTTTCTTCGAGCGTATGTCATTTTCCGGACGGTTTGAATTAGAGTAGTATTGTCTTACCTTTGGAGTGAATGACCTGTTAACTCAATGTAATCACTGCTGCTTGAGAGATAGAGATTTAGTACTGTAAATCAAGCTAACTATGTCACAAATGTGAGTTTTTAGAAGACTGCTTGTAAGAGCTGGACTAATATTTAGTCAGTTATATTAAGAGATAAATGCCAGCGTAGCTCCACAACTACCAAACGCTAGTAGACGAAATTTTATTATGGTCATTGGTTTTGATTCTCAAACGTTGCATCATAGCATGTTGGTACTCATCCGCAGAAGCTCATGGATATTTCAGCTACGATGGTGTTTGCACTGAGAGTTCGTCTAGGGGGATATTTGAAGCAAAAATGACAAGGAAAGTTCTCTGTTATGCACGAAACTAATTTATTTTACGACACACGACAAGGCGTAAATTCATGACACTTTTACAGTGCGCTCACAGGATCTATGGGTTCGGATGTCGGTGGTTTTACATCTGGTAAATAACGCGAAAAACAACACCGATGTTTGTCGTTCCATGGGAATCCACTGTTGTACAGTGTGGAAAAACATGCAAAAAAGGACGTTAATCAAATCTGTGAAATGCAATTTAACCAATAAAGTTTTTTTCTTTATAAGTTTGCATTTGTGTCTTTGGTTCACAACAACTGACTTGCTTTCTTTCCAAGGTGCAGAATACATCCGTCGGCTTGTTTAGCACCCGGCGAAAAGTTTATGTTCGAAAAACACACACAACTGCAATTTGTCTGGTGCCAGTATCTAAAGGAGTCTGGTTCATACGTTCTATCCAAGAGAATTAGCCCTAACACAACCACCGCGTTAAACAAGCAATAGGGACAAACGCAGGGTAGCGGCCAAAATCCACTTACGCCAAGACGTGCTCGCAAACCAAAAGACCGATACGTTCTTACGTTTATGTTTTAAAATGCCCCAGAAACTTTCAAAATTTCATCATATAAAAAGATTCAGTGCCTTTTCTCTTATCCAAGTTTCCTATTTAACCTTTCCACAAAGCTAAATAAAACCATATGCTTGGGCCGAGTCTGCGGACCACATGTGGCTAGAGCAGAAGAATGTAAAAAAAGCACCAGACTTTGATCTAGTGCTAATTAATGCAGATCTTTTTAAACCAGATTTATCACACAATGCGATTGCGTTTAACAGACACCGAACCGATAAATCCCTGAGGAATTCATAAGAATACGCTGAAAGGAAAAATATTCTCGCGGGATACGATTGTGTAGAAACATTAAGATACAAGCCCAGTATCCTCTTTGGATTTAGAGGCACGGTAGACCCAAAAATGAAAAAACCAGTCAGTTCCTTATGCCGGAAAACCTGCATGGGACTCTTTTGGAACTCAAAAGAAGATATTTCAAGAAATGTCTCTGCTTTCCCGTCTATACAATCGAAGTCAACGGGGGCCAGTGTTGTTTGGTAACCAACATTTTACAAAGGATGGTATTTTACTATTTAGGCTCGGAATGATGTGAACAAAAAATGGCAGAAATTTCATTTTTGAACTACCTTTAAGGAGGACAGAGAGTGTTTACAGTTGGAATATTTTATACAGAGTAAGCCACAAAATATTCAAGCAAACAGATTGGATGTCACGTCTTCTGAATTTGCTCTCATGTATGGAGATTTTCAAGCACATAAAGCCGTGTTTTGCCACAGACTACTGTAAACCGCGTACATTTCCGGCATCTATACATCCACCCAGACCACAACTCCTGGGTGGTGCTGAAAGCTCATGTAAAAGATGAAAGTCACACTGAAAACGGCAAATCTCTTGTAGTTTTTCAACATCCCACAATCTCAAACACTAAACTCTCTAGCACTGTTATCTGGCAGGAGTTATGAGTAAAGGTACAAGACGACATGGCATGTGATTCCCGCAAACCACCCGGCTCTTCCCGGAGGATCCCTGGCTATCAAACACATGGGGTGCTAAAACGTGCCAAAGAGCCGGATGGCGTCCGCGGATTGTCCAGTCTTCCAGGGCATGGTGGATATCATGCACAGTCATGTTTCCTGAGAGACCTGCCCACTCCCTGATGTTTATATAAGCATAAGAGAAGCAAAACAATAGGATGCTTCCAATTTTACAATGGCGAGAGCTGCCAATCCCAAATGGTGTCTCAGCTTTCCGTGCGGTTAGAAATTGGATTCATCCTTGTTGCATTTTTCTTTGAAATTTTCCACTGCTGGATGGAGCGGCACTGCTGAGAGAAAAGATGTGGTTTCATTAAACATGGAAGAGCTGCTCCCAAACATGTCTGATAGGCTGAGGAACATGAACGGTGTTCAGATGAACTTAGGGCCCTGGACCCTCTCTGTCGGCAGTTCCTATAAGTTTCCTTTATTTTACTTCTTACATGGAGTCCTTGTTTATTTGAGATTGGTTGACTGTTGTCAGTTTTCCCCAGTCGGGTCGGGCATGTGTTACCAACAGGAAGTGTGCAGGAAGACCCAAAGACCCCATGCTTTGCCATTTCCTTCTGTGGAAACAAAGTGTTCACCATTTAACCAAGATGCGCATTTTACATAATTATACGTTTTTTCTATTTGCAACATCGCATAATACTCTCTGTCAAGAATAACGATGGGTTACTCGTGTGTTTTTGGAAGATAAACATGATCAATACTACAAGTACCAACTATGGCTACTCGACTATGGTTACTTGGTACAAGGGACCATAGCGACCACCCTGGCAGCCACAATCCCCTGGCAACCACCCCAGCGTCAAAGCAGTAGCACTGGAAATCTAGTTATTATACAATCACATAGGGATGATTTTGTCCTCTAACAGGCTATATTTCATCCCTCTCCCAAAACGTATGCAGTCATGATTTTATGTGCCCTTATTTCAGGGCACATAAACTGTTTATTGTTAAAAGCTGTCGTCAGATGTTTAAGAGTTAGAGAGTGGCACATGACACACAGAGAGCTGCTGGAAGTTTCTTTGCTCTGTGAATAGCACAGGGAGAGGAAGAAACACAAAGGCTGTCTGAAAACAGACACAAACTTGGAAACGGGAAATAGTTGACGGGATACAGTTCACGTAGACACTAACTTTCAGACAAAGAGAACAGTGTGGAGAAAAATATATAAACTGTTATACATATGCACTATAGTTTAGAAGTGTATGGTCACTTATTCTTTATCAACATTTTTTCTACATTTTAGTTTTATAGTATATTATAGAATGACACATGTGACTGCAGGAATTTTGTTTAGATATTTTAATTCTTTGCCGATATTGTGTAAAAAAAGGTTTTGCCATTTGATCTGCCAGCTTTTTGATGTTGAAGTCATGACGGACAATTTTGGTTTAAATATTTTTTTGGTGTACCAATATTATTTTAAAATATTTGAATTTACATTTGTGAGGTCATTTGCAACATGTTAGCCATATATACAAGGTTTCAGAAGGACATCCGCTATATTCTTGTAGTATGAACTTTTGACAGCAATACCAGAAAGAAAGATTCCGTCGAAGGTTCTTCAAAAATATTTTTGTACCTTTCTCTACCCTGAAGAACCTTTTTCGCTGCAAAGAACATTTTGTGAAACAGAAGGACATTAAAGGCAACGCTCACCTCCAAATGAAAGTCATGACATGGATTACTCGCTCTGTACAAATTCCATTGTTTGAGAAAGACATGTGGACGAATGCTTGTATCCAACAATCCCTTGACCCCGTTGACTGTCATAGTGTGAAAAGTTAAATTTGGAAATCAAATTTACCCCAGAATGTTTTTGTTTGTGCATTCTTAAAAATATCTTATGCTGTGTTCAACAGGACAATCTATCCAATAACTGTTTGGTTACAAGCGTTGTAAATCTTTCCCTGTGTTCAAAAGAACAACGAAATGTATACAGATTCGAAATATTTTATGGGCGAGAAAAAAATGGCAAAGTTTTATTTTTTGTGAACTATCCCAAGGGTTCTTTGTGGAACCACCAAAAGGTTTTTTTTCTACGGCATAATGAAGCATCTTATTTTCAAAAGTGTCTGCTTAAAAGAAGCAGTGATACAAAGTTGATATACTGCTATTAATAAGTTCCAAAGTAGCAAAAAAACATAAAACATCTTAACAAAACAAAAACATATTTTTATAGAAGATTAAGGTGCTGCATGTGACACCATATTTGATCTTAATTAGTCCCTTTTTGAAATTGACATCTCTAGTCCCCATTCACTTTCACTGTATGAAATTACAGAATATGTTAAACACAGTGACTGATAACAGGAACTTTGCTTTCGGCTGCAGAACATCTTCTCCTGTACTACCTTACTAACTTACAAGAGTGCAAAAATCAGGCAGAAGAAAGGGACTGATGTTCCCTGGAATGCCTTTAATGAGGCAGATGAAGAGAATTAGCACGGATGAAGTGCAAATCCACAACACGAGTGCCAACGCATGATGTGCACACACAGTGTATTATAATAATGCCTGTCTAAAGATTTCCACTGATACAAAAAAGCTCCTGTGTCACTCTCGGAGCAGGATGTTGGCCATATGGGATGGATTATACAGCCGTCCTGCCACTGTCCTCTCTGCTCTCTCAACCCAGCGCCACCTCTGTTTTGATAGGCTCTCCTGTCCAAGTGTCAAGGCCTTTAAAACTTTAATGTGGTCGGCTCCTGTGAGTCTCCACGAGAGACTTTAAAGTTTACCGGTGCTCCGTGAGACATCTCTAATTGAGGCGGATGGGGTTTGGAGAGCCGGGCACGCTGGGTCCAAAGCAGGGATTCTGAGACTTGTCATCAGTTACGGAGAGGTCAGGAGGAAAGAAAGTATGCAGCGTGCATCCAAAGTCAATAGTGGGTTGACTGGCATCAGCAAAATATTTCCATGCTCACCCCCAAACGCTGCTCTGCGTTTTTTCCCCTCGCTTCCAAAGCGGCTTTAACTTACGGCAAAGTCCAACATGTTGACTATGGTCATTACTCTAAATTTAGCCAGATGCGCCCTGGTTTTCCACTGAGAGGTCCAAATCCCAAAATCAAGCCAGGAGTATTCTAAGAATGGGGAATAAGATGTATTTCATTCGCCCTGACTGTAACCAGCGTCTATTCAAAGAATGTAACAGATTGAATCACTTGAGCGGTGCTCTTCTGGCAATATGTATTCGCCATAGCTATAATTTTAAAGGTCTGTAGATGCTTATACAGCTGCTTTGAAGGAAAGGAGAGCAACTTCTGTTGAACTGCAATAGGGGATTTATGGAGTCAGTAAGTCAAGCACAAAGCAACCTCTCACTGAAATGTCTTTAACAGCATTAACTCTTTAAGTAGGATGTGAGATGGGCCATGCTATTACTATGCATTATTGTGTGTATGTACACATTTTCAACATAGGGTACACAATTTTTGGATTTTGGTTAAACATGTACACATTTCTTTTACTTTAAGTGTCATGGACCGACTGGCTTTTCAATGTTGTTGGAATTTCTGGATGCGGGTAAATGAGTTCTTGGCTTAAAATGAACACGCACTCACATGCCCTCAAAGACTTTTATAATAAGGACTGGATTACCAATAAGATTTTTATAATTAATTCCTCAAACATATGTGAGAATGTATTTTGAGGAATCTTGGTGACCAACAAATGGTTTTTACATTTACTTGTTAAAGTAAGGACAAAAAACAACGAGAACTGCTATTGATTGGTTTCAAACATTGTTCAAACTATCTTCTTCTGGGTTCTGAAGAAGATGGAAAAGCATGGAGGTTCAAAAGGACAAGATCTTTAAACCAATTTTATTAATTCTGATGAATAGCTGCCATTGGCACATAATAGTTTATGAAGTCCATTTTGGAGGAAATAATTTGCTTTTGTCATGAAATTTGTTTTACATGTCCCAACTTCCCTACCCAAAATTGCGACTTCTTCTTACGACTTAAAGAAATGATTCCCCCAAAAATTAAAATTCTGTGATCATTTACTCACCATTTTTGACCCGATATGATTTTTTCCTCTGTTCAACACAAATGAAGATATTTTGAAGAAAGTTGGTAACGGAACAGGAGTGAATTCCTTTTTTTAATGTATGAACACTAAACTAATGCAAGTGAATTTGTGCCAGTCAACCTGCCAAAATATTCCAAATATTTTCAAATGTGATTTAAAATGTGAAAAAAGAAAACCATTACAGAATGTTTCAAGACCTACAAATGCAATGATTCCATTATGAAGAATCCAAAATTCCCAAAAGTGTTATGCATTCTTGAAAACATTGAAAACCAATATTTCAGGCTTTATAGAATGTGTGTAGGTTAACTTATATCGTTTAAAAAAATAATCATAAGCTGCACTAAAATGCATCATGACAGATGACGTCATATTAAGACTTTCATTGTAAAGTTTCATAATAAATAATTTCAATGTAATATTTTTAGCTATACAAACCTAAAGGAAAGCTGAAAAATAACCTTTAAACCAACAGGTTCGCTCTGTTAACCGTACAAATTGGATCTCCAAGGATGGTCTCACTGGTCTCAGTCTGACAAGTGCTTCTCAAATCCTAAAGCGGCCACAACCAGCAAACCAGCCTGAGCTTGTTTAAGCTCTTTTTTACCTTCTCAGAATGGCAGAGAAACTCTAAGAAGCATACCAGGATTAAGAGGCCTGTTTGTCTTTTATTTTTTTACCAAACGACTGCTGTTCGGGACATTTGAACCCTTTGAGAATCTAAGTTCTGTTGAGTTTTCCTTCTGAACTTCAGGGTACCTTCCCTGCATTGGCTCTGCAACCGCTGAAAAATTCAAAAGCGTGTTTACAATCGCATCAGGAATGCTTAAGCTGCTAATAATGTTGGTAAAAACCTCGGCCATTTATATTTCGCCTTCGCTGCCAATGAAGTAGTGGCCCTCATATGCTGAGGAACTCAGCAGAACGTGGGCCGACGATACTGAAACTCCAGGAGGATGACATAGCGTTCGCTTAACTGCTATAGACACATTCAACAAACAAACCTAAGTGCGTATCCACAGCTTTCTAAACTGTTGCTGTTTCAGTTTCCTCGCGAGGACCCGAACGATGGTAAAAACAGACCTTGGCGACCGCGCCGGATTATTACATAATAAAGTGTGCAACCTGCTATTGAATTTGAAATGATAACGGTGATGAATGAATGTTTGAGAACGGAGGATGCTTGCAATTCTATTAAGCTGACAAAGGGTTTCCTCATTTCCGCAATATTTGCAGCATGCCGAGCCGTGAGGGATGGCAGTTTTCCCCGGCTGTCTTCTGAGCGTCTGTGTAATATCAGGTCGAGTCTTTGTACACAGGTGCAGGTTTTCTCCATCTGCAGATCACATTGCTCTATTTCAAATTTACAGATCCAGGACAAACTGTTTTCTGAGCGAGGGCCACTTTAGCTCCCCTGAGATGACGATGCTTTCCTCATATTTCTGCTTATAAATGGATGTACCAGTTTCTTAAAGCTAGTATAGTGTGCTTGTAAAATCAAGACGAGTTTAAAAGGGATTACAGTCCACAAAAAACAACAACTCTAGAGTTTGACCAACAGCTCCATGAATAAAAATGTCAATAGTTAAAATTGTGCAAAAAAAGGTTTTATGTCAATAAAGTAAAAAGTGACAAACACCCTGAGGCCCATTTTATTTGGTTATATTCTTCAAAATATCTTCTTTTGTGTTCTGCAAACTGAAGTCATTTAAGTTTAAGCATGACATGAGTTGAAAGATAGAATTTCATTTTTTGGTTGACATCTATCTTATAAGCCAGATTTAAATAACCAACAGAAATGATCAATCAGACGAACCCAAAACTGAATGAGGGCAAAACCCACTTAAAGGTCAAGTTGAAATGAAAAGATTGAAAGGAATTGTATTGTATGAATTGTAAATCATGCTTAATGCCAAGAGTAAATGTAATACATATGCATACAGCAATAAATTGGAGAGGAATGCAACCTGCACAGAAAACTACCAAAAAAAGAAAAGAGAGGAGTGAAGGAATGATATAATTACAAAATGGAAATGAAAGAAAAACGTTAAGCAGTGATTGTTAAATAAAACAACAATATTGTTGATTATAAATTCAAAATTGTCTTTAAAAAACGAGAGAAAACAAAACAGGAGACCGTACAACATATGATATTAAGGACTCATCCTATAAATAAATATAGATTAAATGAATACAAATATCCAGTCTGACATTCTTTACCCCCATGTGTAGATCTCACCGGCTCATTCAGGCATCAAAAGTGTTAATTAAGTTAAAAGCACACATTTTGAAGACACAAAAATCAAACGCTTTAAGCATCACAATGTTGGATTGCATTGAACGAATTCTGATTGGTCGAGAGAACATTTAGGCTAAAAACTTGGAAAGAAAATGCATCTTTTAGTACATTTAAACTAGCAAATTGGCTACATTTCCTATGTAAAAAAAGAAAGAAAGAAAGAAAGAAAGAACGAAGGAAGGAAAAAAGGGATTAAAATGCAAATGATTCTAATACATGTATATACACTGATAGAAAAAAAACATTTAAAATTGTCCCTTTTCTATCACTTTGGTGATACATTTTAATGTTCCTTTTTGAACTTTCATCAGCATTCAGTACATTGAAAGTTTTACCTTTTATGGGAACATTATTGTACCCCACGGACCTATTGTGCACCCATTAAACATTATAGGTCCAAAATATGTAACTGTACATTTAAGTGTAAACAATATGCCCTCAGGGAACAATAATTTACCCCAAAATGTACACCATTATATTAGGTTTTATATGCCTGTAGAGGTACAAAAAGAACCGTAATGGTTTGACCCTGTGACTTAAAGTGTACCATTTTAAACCTCTGAAGACAGAGAGAAAGACAGATGGACAGAAAGTATCAAATCAGATGTGAAAGATCCTAATCCGTTCCATACCGTTTTATCCTTCTAATGCAAAAAGGCAAACAGCGTTTAGAAGCAAATACCTAAAAGCTGAATCATAAAACATCACAATCTTAAAGAAATTTATGGGAACTTGCATTGAGTTTTATAAAACCAACTAACAGATTATGGCTGGTTAGCAGCCAAACGTTTAGGTGCTACCAAACAGCAGAATTTGGGAAAGCAGCTCACAGTAACCATGCCAAGCACAAACAACAAACAAAACCAACCCAAACCCTAATTAACAATCAGCTCACAGAGGAAAAGCAGGAGCTTGGACAACACACACACACACACACACACACACACACACACACACACACACACACACACACACACACACACACACACACACACACACACACACACACACGATTCAACGTTGTTATTCCAACTAACAAAACTTACTGTTCAACACCTACCAATCAGCAGAAACTTAACCAAAAAATGTCTGCCAGCAGATCATTCTTATGTTTTCTATTGAGCTTTTTTGATAAGTTATAGCGAATCAGATATTGTTTTAAGCTCACATCTTGATGTTGTGCAGCACACTTTGGATTATGTCTCAACAGGCTTGGAGAGAGTAATGGGTTCACACTACAGAAAGTACAAGCTCTCGGTGTGGGGCTGCCCTCGAATGACCCCGCATTTGATTCATGCTTTATAATAAATCTATTAAAACTTTCATGTGCAAATATTCATGTGCTTGGACGAATGCAGTGAAGATTAATCGAAGCATGTATTAATGTGGGAGGTATCTCTGTAGTCGCCATTTATCCAGCTTCATGTCGTTCAAAAGCCTTGCTTGTGAGGAACGCACAAGAAGATATTTTGAGAAATGTGTCCGTGTGTCCGTACAATTAAACTCGGCGGGTGCAACGTTTAACTTTTTTCAAAATATCCTCTGTAGGTGAAAATCGATAAGGATGTGTTAATGACGATTTTAAGCTCTGTCGGAGAGAGGGTCTGAACTCAAGTTCATGTTTCTTGCGGTGAACAATGACAAAGGAAATATTGTAAAGGCTAAAGCGGTCGAAAGCACAGTATCTACCATTAACACAGTGTTCCCGATTTTACAATCAAGCAAAAGAGGAAAAACATAAAGAGGTGCTCTCCAACCCACACATCTAGACGCTTTTTCAAATTTTCACCACATGAGTCCGTGGGAGGAATTCAGTTCCTATGCAACCCAATTCTGCTTTGCACGTCTCGAGTCTGGCGCTCGGTCTCTGTAATACTGGCAACAAAGCGTTTGACACATACTTAAACAGATTGCCAAGCTCTGGATGCTTTTATGAAGGCTTTAAAAGAAACACATTTAAATGCAAAAGTATGTATTTCATCAGCGCGGCCTATTTATATTGCAATTATTTCTGCTAAAGAGGCTATTAGACCGGCAACCCAGAAGCAATGAAGTCCGCTCGGCTCGAAAGATGCTGACATCATCTTGATCCGATGCCTGAAGTGTTTGAGTCATCATCACCTGAATCCATGAGCTCACCTGAGAGAGAGGGAGCTTTTAATCTCTGTTAAGATGTATGACTGAGCGGATGTAAACGGGTCGTTGTTGAATTATTTATGTAAATGTTTTGTTAAAGGCACAGCTTCTGTTTTTGCTCTCTTTTTGCAAATGTGGCCCCGGAGCCACCAAAAATAGGTAACCATAGCAAAGTCCAACAGCACCAGACAAGTGTTTAATTTGGCTCTTTCAGTCCTACAGTACGTCCTTCCTTCCTGTCTGTAAAAATCTTGTATGGATATCTTCAAAGTTTAATACTCCTGCATGACGTAAATCCAGAACTGGAACTTTTTCGGTTTAACAGGTCATCGTATTCTACCATACTTTAATCTTCAAATGGAAAGAAGTTGAAGGGACATTGAAGGGAAGATATTGAATAAAGATAATTGGAAGAATGTTAGCTGACAGTGTCTATTCGACTGTTGAAAATGGAAGTCAAAGGTGACCCAGAACAGTTTGATTTCCTGACTTTTTCGAAATATTGTCTTTTGTATTTAACAGAACAAAAACTGACACAACATTTTCTACTATAGTAGTCAAAGGTGCTCCAGAAATCTCAGCTGACATTCTTCCAAATATCTTCTTTTGTGTTTAGAGTTAAAAAATTAATTTTTTCTGCTTTTGTAGTCAAGGATGCCCAGAAATAGTAGATGCTAACATTCTTCCAAAAATCTTTTTCTGTGTTTGACAGAACAATAAAATGACTATGTTTTGTTTTGGTAGTCAATGGTTCCACACTGCAATTATTTTTCCTACTTTGATAGTCAATAGTGCCCGTAGAAATCTTAGTTCCTAACATTCTTCTAAGCATCTTCGTTTTTTTAACAGAACAAAAGGATGACAGTCATTTTCCCTACTTTGGTAGTCAATAGAGCCCTATAAGTAATAGCTACTAACATACTAACAAATGTCTTTTTTGTTTAAAAGCATAAAAAAGTGACAACAATTGTTCCTACTTTGGTAGTCAATTGTGCCCCAGAAATCTCAGCCTCTAACTCTCTTCTTTCTTTGTGTTCAACCGAACAAATACATTTCTATAGGTTTGGAACAACTAGACAGTGAGTCATTTATAACAGAATCTTTTTGGGGTATACGATCCATTTAATGTATTATAACCACAAACCCACGAAATATGAAAATGAAAGGAAACTGGTTTTAAGCATGATCTGGTCTGAGTCAAGCCAGAACTGTTTGTAAGGTTACAGAGCAATTATCAGAATATAATATGCCATATGAAAACCTGTGGGTTGTGAAAATTAGATTTTTTGTTTTCAAGTCCCGCCCTCAAATACCACAACATTTGCTTTTGATTAATACTAATGCGCTATTGGTCTATAATCTACAAAAAGCCAGACAAAATGAAATGAGTTTTAATTCCTAAATTATAACTTCCTGTGTGTCCAATGCTTTAACCAAAGCACATAAAAACCAGACAGTCACATGGCATAAGCATGTTAGGATGTAAGCTACAGATCCCCTTTCGTTCCCACGACTTAAACGTTTCGTGTAAACAGAGCAAATATCGTATGTCATTATATGGTGGAAAAGCAATTTCTGTAAAGAACAGGTCAGCGTTTGTCAGACGTCTCAGTCTTGCAAAATAAGGCATTTTTGCAGGCCAGAAGCGGCTAATTGGAGACAAAGCAAACCGGGATTTACACGACTGGTATCGGTCGATTTGAACAAATAATGTCTTTCCTTTTTGCTGGTCTCAGCTATAAGTCATGAAATTAAAGCATTTATACGAAGTAATTACTGAAGTGCTTAGCCTCGGTCTGTCAGACATAGTCAGGCTCTAATAGGCCACTTCTTGCATTTTACTGCCCACAAAACAGCTTAATAAACAGTAGCTACCCATATCACCTGCTGGGAGAGCAGGGCTTTGGAAAAGCGGCCGGCAAAAAACAAACCTGGAACCTCTGAACGCCACTCCGCCTGCCCGCGGCGGGTCTTCCCGCATGTCCCCGTTACCACGAGCCGCCTCACAGCTCTTTTTATTGGATCTGACAGCGTGAGCGATTGAACGGTTAATGGTGCAGCTGCGGCAGGACAGGAATGCGTAAAATGCCCATAAAACGCAAAATGTAAAATTAATATCAAGGGCTTGTGACTGGGAGCAAAGCTGTGAATTACTGTACGTCCAAGTTGTGGCAAACTATAAACCGTTTACAAACCGGATGGTTGTAAGGCTTGATTGTCTCATGTGTTATTCGAGGGGAATGTAAACTGATATTTCAAATAAGAACATAATGCTATTGTGAGGACAAAGAGTAAACCAAATTCAGCTACTGGATAGTTAACTCAAGAAAAGAAATCCTTGAGATTTCTTAATTATTTCTCAAAATTAAATCAGCCATTTTGGCAGAGTAATGATGGAATATTTTTGGTCCGTACAACAGACTATGTACATTAAAAAAATAAAAATGCATACAAAAAACAACGATACATAAGAGTACAGACATAAAACTAAATATTTGAACAATAAGTACATTCTTCAGACATTAAGAGAAAATTATTTTTGGTTTTCTTAAAGTAATAGTTCACGCAAAAAATGTTAAATAACTTATTCATCATTTATTTAGTTTCTTGTCCATTTAAACATGTAAAATTTTCAATCTTCTGCAGAAGACAAAAGAAGATATTTTGAAGAATGTAGGTTATGCATCAGTCCCCATTCACATGCATTTGTTTTGGGTCTATACAATAAAAGTAAATGGGTACTGCTATTGTATATATACCAACATACTTCAAAATAGCTCCCACAATATTTTGAATGGAAAACATACCTGGAATTCTTACAAACATCTACAAGATCTCATTAATGCCATTATTAGGTACCACCCCAAAAAAGGGAAGATGCAAAATTTTTTATCTAATATTTTACCTTTCATTTATGTGACACCTTCAACCGTAATGTCTTCTATATGTGCAACAATTTTAGGTCTCATCAGACTACGTTAACAATTTGAAAAGCAACCTGAAACACAAAATTGGTTGTGGATCTTATATTGCATTTCCTGAATTTATTTCTTAACAGTTCATTATCATGCTTGCCATAAAAGCAACACAGATGCATGCACAGTCTTTTGTCTGGCCAGTGCCAGTATAGAATACTTCCATCTGTTAGACACTTGTAATCAAGGCAGTCATGAACACAACCTATTAAAGTCATGCGTAATGTCTATCTGCTTTGACCTCAATGCCAACGTGTAATCATGCAATACATGATAATGGCATATTACATGCAATGATGTCAATGAAATGACCCAAACAATACGCCACCAACAGCAATCTGCCAGAAATGACCCACCTGTAATGTTATATTACGGTCGCAAAAACACATATAATTAAATCTTTTGCTCAATTGTGTTATTTTAAATTTCGGGAAGGAGGTGGGCTCTGTTTAATGAAATGTTACGTTGTTTTGTTTATGTGGCTGTAAATTATCGGTCAGGAGAGAGTGATGAAGCGTCTGCTTAATTCCTGAAACACAACACAATAGCTTGAGGAACCCTTGAACAAAACAAGAACTTTTACAATCCATCAGCACATACAAAGAGTACAAAGGCATTCTCGCAGATTTATAGTTCAAACATGCATGTAAGACTGCACCGGGACATCCACACATACATTTCCTACTGATTCTGAAAGAAATGCCCTTTAAAGAAGAGTTATGTCGTTTGAGGGCCTATTTGGTGTAGTCATTGACATTCCTTACGGAAACCAGAGACACTGAGGAACCTGAAAGGCTTTTTAAATGTTCTTCACAAATGTGTAAAAACGCACTGTTGTACAGTAATGTTGCTTTGAGATTTCCCCGTGGACAGAACTAAAGCTACTAATACCTAAATCTAGACGTTCGAATATAGAGGAAGGAAATGTGATTTCATATTTAACCTAAAATGAAATGTCATTTCAAACCTGTACAGCTTTCTTTCTTCAGCAGAACACAAAAGAAGATATTGTATTAATGTAAGCAAATAGCGGTGGCACACATTAACTTCTTTTGCATTTGGAAAAAATCAATAGACGTGAAAACGTGCCAGTTACCAACGTTCTTCAAAATATCTTTGATTGTGTTCTTCAGAATAAATGATGTGATGGTAAGTGGATAGTGATAGATTTTTTTGGTTTTTGCACTGTAACATAGCGTAGAAATTCTGGTGAGAAAAGGTTGAATATAAACAAATAGAAGAATTGTTTTGAGCCAGCTGTAAGGTACAATATTAATTTTGTGTTTTTGACCTCAACTGTATTTGTATCCTTTAATTTTACTTTCAAACAGAGGACTGAAAGGCCAAAAGTGTGCACTGCATTTCGTAAAATTCTGTTTTTGGTCATTTTTAAGTTCTTTATATGGTATTGTGTTTTGATCATGATCATGGCATGTCCTGGAGGGTAGAAAAGCAATATACATTTGTTCTTAAATCCTTCCTAAGACGTGTCTCTATGACATATCTTAAATATTTAAATCCACAGACACTACGACATTATGATTGTCGATGTACCTCTGTTTTGAGAGGTTTGGAAGTCGAGAGTTTTTGAGGTCCTCATTACTTCTACATTGTTCAACGCTCATATCATGATGAGGCAAAGCTTCAGAGAGAGTGGACGGCCCTTTTTGGTCAGAACATCAAACACCGCTGGCACTCTTATGACCAGCCAATGCTATTAGCCTGTGATTGTCAGAGCCATCCAGAGCCTTATTACATCTAATCTCCACTAATGTTGCAGGCAACCCAATATCTTCCCTCTTGTCCCCCCTTAACTGATATGAGAAAAGAGCCAGGTAAGCCTTAACTTTCATTTATCCAACCCTTGCCATGTGCTCGTGCCATACAGATCTCAGATATCCAGTAAGCCATTGGTTCCGAGACAACACGGCAGAACATTGTTGGCGTGTACCCTGGGTGATGCCTATCGCTGAATTTCGCCAAGAACACTTTCTAAAACGCTTGTTTATCAAGAGCCGACCTCCGTTTGTCCCGCGTCTACTTGTTATAGAGGTGAAACAAAGAAATGATCCATTTCAAGAAGTACTTCTGGCTGCTACACACACCATTAACCTTTTCCTGTGTGGAGCGAGATCTCGGGGGAAATAAGACGGGACATCCGTCAGTGTGTCAGAGTTTATTTTAGTTGAATGCCGAGGAACATGTAAAGAGCCATGCTGCTATGTATACCGTATACAGTAGAATATTAGACTCTTAAAGAGCATTAACAAAGCTCTAATCTTGGGTCACAAAGCGGTTCATTTACTTTTAATATCTATCCCGCTACTGTAAGTCAATAGATAATTTTGTGTATACATGGAATTGTTGGTAAATCTGAATTTAACAAATTTCCTGCAGTTATTTTGTTTTTATAGCAAATTTTTGTGTTATGTTAAATTAATAGCAAATACCATTGAACACACACATCAAGTATGTATTAATCAAGTAAAAATGACTTGAAAAATCTATTATGTTCTATTTTATTCAAGCATTGTTTAGTATTATTCTATTCTATTCACCAAAAATATATCCTTTTTGACCTATTATAATCTTGTTGAAGTTTAAATCAGTTCTAATGTATTCTAATCTATTTTATTCTATATTGAATTAAACAATCAAATTATAATCCATAATATTCTAAGAAAATTTAAGTTCTAGCTTATTCTGATCATTTAAAAATATCAATGTAATTATGTAGTATTTTCAAGGTGAATTTGAATTGTATTGTATTGAATTGTGTTGTATTGCATTGCATTGCATTGTATTGTATTGTATTGTATTGTATTGTGATGTATTGTATTGTGTTGAATTGTATTGTATTGTATTGTATTGTATTGTATTGTGTTGTGATGTATTGTGATGTATTGTGATGTATTGTATTGTATTGTGCTGTATTGAATAGTGCTGAATGGTAATTTATTGTGCTGTATGGTATTGTATTGTATTGTATTGTATTGTGTGGTTTGGTATTGTATTGTATTGTATTGTATTGTATTCAATTATGTTCAATTAAATTCAGATAGCTGGGAGAGGTTTATAATCTAAGTTTTTAAAATATCATGACATTTTATTCCCAAAAATGACATTTACATTATATTTTCTCCATTTACAAAAGACTGAGTTTGCCAAATGTATCCTCAGAGATCATGATATCAGGAGTAAAACACACTGGAGTCCTGTGGTCTGTGTGGCTTGGATCATGCTGTCGGACAACACAAGAGGAGAATGACCGCCCCAGGTCTTCTGCATCATTTTAGCCCTGATGCCATCAGCACTGGCCACCTGATATGACTATTTCTGCTCTTTCCTTGCATCCCACAGTAGAAATACAAAAACCATTGAGCAAAAAGTTAAATAGACACATTGAGGATTAGAGTTTGAAAGCGGAACGTGCACTGAGGCGTTGCGAGTTGGCATTAAAGATGCCTTTATTTGCACTAGTTTTATTCCATCGTGGCATTGTGTCGGGTACATAAGAAAAGTCCAGTAAACTGCAGTTATTGATGCTGGTTTCGGGGATAAATACAGCAGCAAGCGAATGAAAATAACCACATCAGACAAAACAAACTATGCCTGCAACTTGTAATTATGTTTGAAACGTGGCAACCAGGTTTTGAGGCTTCCAATTTTTACCAAAGTCTTCGGAGATATGAGTCCGCTTCACATGGTTCCACTTTACAAGCTTCAAGAGAAACAAACAAATTGCATCTCATTTGGTCTACCAGGGATTTATTTTTAACCGCCTCTGGCTTATGGGACAATCAATAGAGAGATGTGTTCACTTCTTATTCATTTAAAAGGATCAGAAACAATGAGGCAACATTTCTGCACAATAAAAATAGGACTGCTTTGCTAATGAGGCTGTCTCCGGGTGACAGACCGGGAACATTAAAGTCTCCATCCACATGAATTATCCACATATTCGGCACATGTCAGATCAAGGCTTCACCACAAGAAGGAACTTTTCATGATACATAAATGACATACAGAAATATTCACTTTGACATTAGTTTCTGATGTTTTTCTTTTTATGGATATGTCTGGCACATGAAGTATTATGGCTTTCTGTTTGTTGAACTGGTGATTCTTGAACTGACTTTCACGGTGCCCCAAATCACAAAAATTATTTTTCATGAAAATTCCAAATGTGCATCCATTGACACTGAAATGGCTGATTTTACCCACAATTCACTGCCAGAGGGCGGAGTTTATTGATTAATATCATTAAAGAAGTGATAAGAGGCGAACATCTTTTAGGCGAATAGAAAAGCAACAGTATTAAACTATACAACATGTCAATAGTCTTTGGACACTTACATTTACATTTACATTTAGGCATTTAGCAGGCGCTTCTATCCAAAGCAACTTAAAAATAGTCATTTATGTTTGTTTTCCAATGTTTTTATGTTTTTGTTTTATTTTAGAATAATAATAAACTCATCAGAAGGATGAAATAAACTAAATGAATGGGAAAAATATGGGAATTATGTTAGAACTACAAAAATAAGCAAAAATAAAATAAATAATTAAAATATAATAAAGAAAGAAAGAAAAAAGAACATTATGTTATATTTGATCATCTTCAGTGTAGTCATTACATTTTGAGTAGAATTTCCAGAAATGTTTTCTTGTCATTTTCTCGAGCAGCTTCTTACGGTCAAGAAGTCGCCGTCTTTTCTGTGCTCTTATTGGCTCTCATCAGCTCCTTCTTCTATATTCAGTCATAATTATCCATTTCAAAATCATGTTTTATTATATAAACTGTAAGTTTGTCATGGAAAAAACATGTATGTTTGCTATATTATATTTATGTCTATTAAACTCTTTTCATACATTTAGGCACACATCTTCAGATCAACAGATTTTAAAAACTAGCAACATTTCACTCGAGTGTCCCACCATTTTTGACCATAAACATACTGGCAAACATGCTATACAATGTTTATGGAAAATTTAATTTTATCTCACAATTTTATTTTAACTTCACAGGTCCATACTAAAGAACCTCATCCTTCCTTTTCATGAGTTCAAACAGTTTTCAAGGTTTCTGATGATGACATGAGTGGGACTTTAAACAACCGCCGGCTTTTCCTCATATGCTTCAGAAGCATCCTCTAATAGAGGAGCTCTTATCACTTTGCATAGACTGCTGATTGTTTAGTGTCCTCACAAGCGACCCAGGGGGACTGATCCCGCTGCACTGTAACTGGTCAAAAAAAAGAGAGAGAGAGAGAGGGAGGGAGAGAGAGAGAGAGAGCGAGAGAGTCAGAGAGAGAGAGAGAGAGAGAGAGAGAGAGAGAGAGAGAGAGAGAGAGAGAGAGAGAGAGAGAGAGAGAGAGAGAGAAAGAGAGAGAGAGAGAGAGAGAGAGAGAGAGAGAGAGAGAGAGATTTATATGTAATCAACTTTTGTCTTCTTGATGAAAAAGCAGTTACTGTCTTGTGAAGATCTCATTTTGACATGAAACAAAGCTCAGAGGGATGTGCACCATGTATATATAATATATTATATATATATATATATATATATATATATATATAATATGTACATTCTCAGCAGAGTTGTACGCTTTTCTATAACAGCAAAAAAACGACTACTATAGTAGGAAAGAATTACTGGTTTTTGGTTCTGTTGAACACAAAATAAGATATTTAGAAGAATGTGGTGCAGCAAACCGTTCTTGGTTACTTTTGACTACCATTTTATTTGATCCTGCTATTGTTGTCAATGGAGTGGAAGAACTCTTTGGTTATCCCTTCCACCAAACCAGATCCTCTGTACTACATATTCATCTGGGCAAAGCAGATCTTGTATCCGTATTGTAAATCACACAATGTGTGAGGACTTTCAGTTTTAGGATGTCTATGTTGTCGATGCCATGCCTGAGGTTAAGATCTGATGCTGAGTCTCTTTGTCTAGAACAGCTCTCACTTTGAACTGAAATTCAAAGGATTATTTCTGCCCTGTTTACAGGACAGGGTACAAAGAACTAAGGAACATGCGTATGCGCGTGCGTTATTCTGAAAGACTCCAAAAGCTCCTTTATCAAATCCTGTTTATTGGAGTTTTACAAATCTTAGGGCTATGCAGAAAAGTAGAGAATGTACTTTGGATAAAATGAATTATTTGGTCATCCTGAAATGCGCTGTACTATATGGGAATGAGAGGATGTATGAGGTGAACAGCTGCTGTGGTTGAGGTTTATCAGGTCAAGCTTCTTAAACAACCACAATGCACACTAGACCACTGACCTTTGACAAAACTGTTTGCTGGTGAATACTTGTGCTGAATCTTCCCACCCAGTCATTGTCCATTCCACTGGATGGAACATCACTACAGTAAAGGAGGCATAGGAAAAGTGTAAGACATGTGTCAGATTAAAGATGTATAATACAATTCTTAATAAGTGGTTTTTGCAATTAATGCACTTAATGTGAACAATTTCTATACTATTCTAGTTCTTATACATATTTCAATATCTATGTACAATGATTCAACACTACTTTAAAACAAACTTGAAATGACGACAAAAGAAGATTCCAAAAGAAGTTATTTTGAAGAATGATGGTAACAACACTGGGCCCAAATGACCTCCATTGTATGGACACAAAACAAGAGATTTCTTAAAATATTTTTGTTTGTGCTGGACAGAAGAATTTTGATATACAGTAATATAAATTTTATTTTCAGGTGAACCATCCCTTTATTTCACCCAAACATTATGAGGATAAGTTCCACTTTGACCACTCAATTTGTCTTAAAGTGATAGTTCACCTCAAAATTTAAATTCTGTCATCATTTACTCACCCTTGTCATTTCAAACCCCTATTACAACTTTTCTTCACCAGAACACAAAAGAAGATATTTTGAAGAACAGCAGTGGGAACCATTGAATTCTACTGTCTGGACACAAAACCAATGCAAGTAAATATGTGCCGGTAACCAACATTCTTCAAAATATCTTCTTTTAAGACCAGCAAAAGTGATTGAAATGACAAGTGATAAACGATGACAGAATTATCATTGTCGGTAACCGATCACACAGAATGAGTTTCGACGTCGTGGACGGACGTCGAAACTCAGAGGTCAAAGGTCAAAGTTGAACTTGTACTTCCAAGATACGCAGGATTCATTAGCAGTCTAATTTCCAATTATCAACACAACAACAAAAAAACAGAGAAAGTGTGAAAATAAAAATATGGAGAGAAACAAAGTTCTCGTAAACAAATCAAGTGTTGGGTTGTTTATCTTGGCAGATCTGGCATTGAAAGCTAATTGCTCTTGAGAAAATCTACTGCATAACTACTCTGGCTCCAGCACTGTTATTTAACACGTTTTTAGAGGATTGAGCAATGTACTAACAACTGTGGGGTAGTTAAGGTCTGTGGCTTTGCACACTTTCTGCATCACCACATTTAAAATGTTTTCTTATTTGTTCACACAACAACCAGTGTTGATGAGTACCTAACTAAAGAAACAGAGGTACTGAAGTAACAGGCATGTTGCTTGACAGTACTTTGTTTGGAATGTAGTTTATTGAGTAATAAGCTACTTTTCCAACAATTATGCTGTACAAAACTATGCTGTACAAGAATGACTGATGTGTAATATTTTGTTGAATTGTGCACACAAATACAGACAGTTATGAATAATAGAATTAAATAATCTTTGTGCCACTAAAACAGATCTGATTAAGTTTAAGGAAACACAAATCAGTTAATAAACAAGTAAGGGTTTGTGATTCATAATTACAGTGTTTTTTTTATTTTAGCACTTTAGAAGTACGTGAAGTAACCTGTCGTTTTATGTTTCAAACACAGATGGCATAAAAGAAACACACGTTATGTATTGCAGCTTTAAATTACATAATCCTTAAAACACATCAACTGAAAAAAGGCCAAAGACCAATTTGAATTTACTATTTATAGTTTATGTGTCTACGTAAAATGAACATTTTTGTTTTATTATTTGAACTACAGAAACACCCACATTTCAAACTATTTAAGAGTGTTTCTGAATCTATTCTTTTAAGGTATGTTTTAGGTATAGATTAAATGACTTGATTTGTGAACTATTAACAAAATTTTGACCAAATTTAAAGCAAAAAAATATTGTTTCCATTTGCATTTATTTGCAGAAAACGAAAACTGAGGAAATAACTAAAAAGATGATATGTGCGTTCGATCCTCAAATACAGCAAATAAAATAATCTTGTTTAATATAATTACTTTTAAGTAAAACAACAGTAAGTTTTGTAAGTTTTTAAGGATTCAAGCGGAGTTACAAAAACAGTTTTTATACTTGAAATTGAACAAACAATGGATCACAATGCATCTAGAAATTTGGGATAAAAGCTTTTGTAAAATGGCATAGTATGAATAATATTTTTTCTGCAGATGTACATAATAATACAATCTTAAAAGAGGAGCTTAATTGTTAAGTAATGTATAAAAAAATTGTGTAGAACATTGTTGTAAAGTATCTTCCCCAACACTGGCGATGACTGTGCACTCAAAAAATGTGACTGTGTTTTTACATGAAATAATTTACACTAAAAAGAATAATTTTAAACGCCTTAGAATTAACTTCAAATGTTGTTTAATTTTGTGTATATGGAAGTAATTGTGTATAAACAATTATTTTTTAAAGAAATACTTTTAATTTTTTAATTACAGACATTTTTTAATTACATACATTTTGCAATTTATAAATTTTGGAGAAATGAACTGTTGTTTTTTACTGTTGTTTTTGAAAAAAAAATATTATACTAAGATATTTACTAAGCCACATGAAACATTTTTACAGTGTAAGGTGAGCTATAGCACATCTTTTTATTATTTCATGACAATTTACAGATGAAGGCAATCTCCTTTGACATCTAATGGGAAATTTGTATCGGTGACACACTCCGGGTGTGAACCCAACAATCCTGGCCTGATGTGTTTGAGGTGTGATGGTACGCTTCTCACAGCGTAGTTCCCAGGTATTACGCGCTTGTCCGTTATTGTTTGCTTCTTCCACACAGGATGTCACAAGTATTTGAATCAACGTGGGAAGAGGCAGAACGGGAATCCAAACAGGAATCAACAGGAAGAGGATTAAAGACTGTTCCCCCTCCCTTGTGCGACACCAGACCCCCGCATACATGACATCCTCTTCCGCTACTCAGGAGACGGTGACGCCGTTGCCAGGCAACAGCGGAAAGAGAGAGCTGTGATTGGCTTTGGCTATTTCAGGACTAATGAGTGGCCCTTATTAACAACGTTGTTGCAGAATACAACCGGAATGTTTATAAACTAAGTGAGAATTTGCACTTTTTTACGATTGGATCGATGGGATGTCACGTTACATTTATACATGATCAGATAAATGTAAATAACAGAGCATACAATGTAGATTTTATTTTTATTTTGTATATTTAATATTTTATTAATATTTCTTAATTGTAACATTTATTTATTTACTATTCCTTTTTTATCCATATAAATCCATATATTTAACCTGATCTTACATTTTTATTACTTATATCATGTAAAAAGTCCAAAAAGGTACAATTATAAGAAAAAAACAATCCAGAAGCCCCTCCCCTAGCCACACCCCAAACCTAAATTTATTGACAGGAAAACAATTCTTACTAAAACATACATCGACCAACCAAGTCTCACAGGATTAGTGATCTTCGGACAAAATAAGATCATTAAATGATTCACAACGCCATTTAATCTTCTATGCCATAAAAGGGTCAAACTGTCAAATTTGCACAACACAAGGTTTTATTGTATCTAACGAAATAACAGGGACCCGTCACAGAAAGATCTGTTCCGTCCTGCCAAGATCTCCTCAACCTCAGCATGTTAAATTCCCCGGCTGTCGTCCTCCTCTCTACACCTGACCTGAGATCAGATTTATCTCTGCCTGACAGCCTCTAGAACCATGAGCGTCAACACATGGTTACGTCAACATTCTTCAAGAGGGGATGTGCACATGCGGTCACTGACAATTTGATCTGGTGGCCGAAAGAAGCCTTTATGTGATCTCTGTTTTCAGGCCTTCTATCTAAATATTGCTTAGTGGACTGAAGTTCAGCAAGGTATTGATGTAGCCGAGTATAACAGTCTTGGTTGACACTTTCTCTTGGCGTGACCCGAACACATCCCGGACAGATTTTGTGTGATGAAACGAACATGTTTTCAAGAAAAACAGTTTGTTTTTACACAAAAATCTGCATCGCAAAAATACCACTACAAGAACGCTGGCATCTTGAATAACAACACAAGTGGCAAAACAAATATTTTAACGGCGCCTCCGAAGGCTTGTTAAAAACACCAAAAGAGCAAAAAATTACTTGGGAGCCAACGAACAACAATTTCAAATGTTTCGAGGTTTTCTTTCTTTGGCCTTTATGCAAGTCAGAGCGTAAACAATTTTTTTAAAGGTCTGCCTGTGACCTCGACATCTCTCATGGCCTTTCAGCAGCAGCGCTTTGCTCACAGGAAGTTGAACTACTTGTGCAGAAGAATGCACTCGGGACAATGTTCATTAAACGTGCTGGACTGCACACACACACACATACACACACACACACACACAGATCACTAATCAGACACATCATTACCGTCACTGAGTTGAACGCACTTGGCCGGAACAGCTGCACTCACCCCACAGGCCTTAACACGCTGATGTTACACACGTCAACACTGTCCCACCACAGAAATACACACTGTTTGACTGTCTGTAGCTCCACGGCTTTACCTGCACACCACAAAAAAAAAAGAAACTGAAAGAGTGAAACATATACAGTAAACACTGAAACATATATAAAAGTGTATGTGCCACACAATTTTATATTGGTCACATTTCTTTTTTCACTTTTAAAAATTAACACAACTTGTACATAGAAAATAATATGAAAATAAAATGACAAATGCCAATCTCAGATTAAAAAAATTACTTGGAAATGTACAAATGTATATTGTCTATAAGCTTGAGTGTATCTGAATCTGCAAAAAACTCACATGAGTGGAAGATAAAAATGGGGTTATGCTTTAAATTATTGTTTTTACTCATTTTAAGCACAATAAAATGTAATGTTAACTTTTTCTTAAATGTATTTTAATGTGTGAAATTCAGAAAAATTATGTTGTTTAAATTTGCACACAAGTGTTGTGTTGTACACTGAATTACATTTGTACATTATTCTACACATTATTTTTTTCTCTACAACCTTACACAATACCAGTAAAATTAGATTAAGAGTACATTTCATGAATTTTCTATTAATATAAAATCACTTTTGTAAATTTCTTTTGATGAGAACATTATGACATTCTTGACTCATATGTAGATGATACAAACGGATTTAAAGTTCAAATATTCATTTAGGTTATAAGTTAGAATATATATCTAGGCATCTTCCATAACATAGAAAAATTGAACATTGCTAATAAACTATTATTTGTGCGATGATTAATTGTGTAGGCAGGGGAAAAATATGTTTGCCTGCTTTAATTATAAAAAATAATGTACTGTCAACTTATTTATGGACTGTAGAAGCAGAATGTTCAAAATAAAATACTTTAACAAAAATCATGAGATATCTTAAACATCTAAATTTCTTTCCTAGATATAAATGTGATTTAACTGAGAGTTTTTGCTTAAGGCTCAGATATTTCTACTTATAAGAGGAAGAAATCAAAGAAATGTGCCTTTTTGACTTCAGAAGAGATCACTATGAAGTTCCGTATGAACTCAAACTCTCCACAACAAAGTCAGAAAATCTATCACATTTTACCTGTTTAAGATACATTCTACAACCAAAACTCAAAATGATGGGTTATTACAACCTAGAAATGTACAAAAACCAACTATCGGGTTGAAGCAACTAATCAAATGGTTGGATTGGTCAAACTTGGCCCAAGATTGTAACTCAGGTTTTATTTTTGAGTGAACACTTTTAATTTCCCATACGAAATTTTGTGAGAAACCTCTGAGAATAAGTTGTTGATGCTGTAAATAAAACCACTCTGACTGTCCTGAGCTATAAAAGAAAAAACATGAGTTTTAATTAAGATGTAAGGTTAAAACATTCTTAATCTTTATACATTTTGCAGAGTATGAATAAAACATACATGACATTTGGTCAATAATTATTTATGTGAACCCCCCTAAGTCACATTGGAAGATGCTGGAAAGGAGAAAGAGATGTGAAAACAAGTTCTCTCACCCTGATAAAATCAAAATTAAATTATGTTTTACACAATAACATGACATCTTCATCGCGGCACAAATAAGAACCTGGTGTTGGTTGTTTTGAGGTTCATGTCGTCAGTTACAGTCCCATTGGGATCTAATGTGATTATGACAGTAAGAGGTTCACCGTGTTCTCAAACGTGTAAGGTCAGCTGCCAGCCCCCACCGATGACACACTGTTTTTACAACTCGAAGCAAAACAATACAGCCCTCTTTGCCAAAAGTCCTAGCTATCAAGGTTTGAAAAAGCTCTGTCAGGAATCTTTCTCCTGGTGTGATGCTAAATCATCAAGTCCATCTAGATGTCCCGATCACTTTGTCAGTTTTAGACTATTTTAAAGAAGACAAATGAAAGTGAACCCATGACTAATGGTCGATGATACAACAGGGCACGTGTCCAAGGTGGGCGATGGTCTTTACTCAATCTTTCCTGGGGTGACGTAATATTTAACCTGTTATCATGTTGATACAGGGTGATCGCTTATTTGAGGAAAAGCAGAGGACGGGAATTTTATCATCCGGTATCATAATACAAATACAGACAAACAAGAACAGGAAGAGTTGGTGGATGAAACTGTTGTGATGTGACTGTGACTCAAGTATGAATTTTAAACTTAGAAATAACATACGTTAACATTAAAGAGTTGTGCAGGGATTATGTATATTTAAAGCAAACCCGGCAGTTAGGGTCGATCATCCTTTAACAAAAGCATATGGATTTTCCCACAGATATAATAAGCTATGGGGTTTACATATATATAACATTTCACAACATATACCTTTATTCAGATATTCAAATGTTAATGATAAATTCCCTGTGATGTTTGTTCTGGCTTGTGTATACAGGCCAAGACAGGTCAAAGAAAACAGTTTGACACCATGGCATAATGAGCGCACTCGCACCCTAAAGAGAGCAGCTTGAAAATGGAACGCAGCTGTAAGAAAACAAAACCAAAGGTATTTACTATTACTTGGCGGGAAAGTAACCTATCCTACATAAAAGCATTAAAAACTGCTAGATCAAATTACTGTTCTACTCTTTTTGAAGAAAACAAACAGAGATATTTATTCAACACTTTGTCTAAACTAACGAAAAGTAAAGCCTCAACAAGGGCTGAAAATTCCCAGAATCCCAGAAGGAATGATCTTATGAACTACTTTACTTCTTAAATCGATACTATTATAGTATCGCATCAAACAGTACACCAAAGACCCCCAAGGAACAGTTCCACTCATTCTCTACAATAGGAGTAGAAGAATTGTATAACGTTGGTAAATCCTCTAAAGCTACAACATGTATGTTGGGCCCTATTCCATCTAAGCTCCTAAAAGAGGTGATTCCAGCAGTCATAGATCCTCTTCTAACTGGTATTAATTCCTCACTGTCCTTAAGCCTCTAATATGGATCATACATGAAGTACGGAGTACCTCAAGGCTCAGTACTAGGGCCGTTACTCTTCACGCTGTACATGTTACCTTTGGAGATACCCTCAGGAAATATTAGCTTTCTAATAGAAATATTAGAAATAATAGCTTTCATTACTATTCTGATGATACTCAGCTCTATATTTCTCAAAACACATGAAAAACTAGTGCATAGTCAAACTGGATGACAAGTAATTTCTTACAGCTAACTTCTTACAGTTAATTACAGGCCCTTAAAACTCTACATGCAATAACCTAAAACTCTGTCGACGATTTGATGGCTGCTCTGTAAACTCTTCGTCATCAGTTAGGAACCTAGGCATGCTATTCGATAGAAAACCAAGTTACTAGCATTTGTAAAACTACATTTTTCCATCTCAAAAACATATCTTAATTACGGACTTAACCCTCAATGTCATGGCTGAAATGTCAATTCATGCATTTATGACCTTAAGGTTGGATTATTATAATGATTTACTGGGTGGTTGTTCTGCATGCTTAGACCTCCACGTTCGCTGGGTTCTCAAAACTCCGGCAATTTTATAATACATAGAATATCAAAATCAACTGGGGGCGCCTACCTAACAGTGGTAGTTCGGAAGGCAGTTTAAATCTAGATTTTAAGACCCATCTCTTTAACCTGGCTTACACATAACATACTAACATGCTTTTAATATCCAAATCCATTAAGGGATGGAGTTTTAGTTCTTTGTTGCTGTCGCCTCTGGCTTAGCTAGTTGGAGTCACTTCATTAACACAATATCGTTGACTTGGTTGAAAATGAACAGACACTCTTAAACTGATACAGATTACATCACTGAATTCAATCATGAACTGCCTTTAACTATCATATTTCATGTTTTATTAATCACGTGTTCAGCTGCTTTGACACAATGTATTTTGTTTAAAGCGCTATATAAATAAGGGTGACTTGACTTTACAAAGGTTTATGATAATACATGTTTTGTTTAATTTCCCGGGCGATAGAAGTTGTTGCTTTTGGCAACTTGTTTGCAGCAACCATTTTCAAGACATGGAAACACTTTAAATCAAAGCTAAGACATATTAATTTCATCAATTAAAATGTATAAAATGACATGAAAGTCATCCAGGAATTATTGACTTTTGAGGAGATGAACTCACTTATAGGGTTTGCGCGGCAAAATGTGTCATCTCTCTCTTAACATTTTTGTATTTATAATTCTAAGTATAAATATGCCTTAAAGGGAAAGTTCACCCAAACATGAACATTCTGCATTACACCCTTTCTAGTTAATCCAAATCTGTATAAAATTGTTGTTTGGTTGAGAAATATATTTGTTAAAACTTTTTGTTCCATTGAACTCCATTTTGCTTTCCTACATTCTTCAATATATCAACACAAAAAAATTGTATATAATAAAATGTAAAAAATTATTTAAACTATAAAATTGTAAAAATTAATTACAAAATAAAAATTAATTTTAATGGTAGTCTTTGGTTAGTGCATCCCTTTAAGTCTTCTGCAAACCTCCAGGGCTCAGTTATTTTCTCTTTGGGATGTGCATCTGCATGTGGGTGAGGGATTGGCTCTTTGATTTAAAAAGAAATGTCTCTCTTTTAACCGAAGAGCAGTTATCTGTCGTCCCGTCCTCTCCCTGTAGTTTTTTATCCTGGTTTACCATCCTTTAATTTCGTAATATGGGAAACTCTATCCTCTATTTTATGTAATGGTTTATCCCTCGAGGGTCTTCATTTCTATTGAGCAATTCATTCCAATAGAAAATTCAGAAACACACTTAAACTCCCAACAATTTTAGTTATCATCGTACCTTATTTTCAGTTTTTGTAACCTCTATGATCTTTGCTTGTTGTTTTGGGTATATCGGGCCGAGTCTCTTCCTGTCAACCCCACCCGCATTAACACTATAATGATAGTGATGATAGACAGGAACAAACAAGAGCTTAAGCAAAATCGGGTATCCATGCATTCCCTGGTCCACAGGAATGGTGCTTTTGTTGTGTCTGTGTTCCCATCAATTATCAAAAGCATAACTAAAGCTACTTAATAAACAAAAACAAACAGATCTTATGGACATGTCTGGCCAAAGTTTGTCTCCCATGCCGCCATCCGGTTTCAAAGACATTTTCGGCTTTAGATGAAATGACGGTACTGTTCCATCAAAAAATTTGGCGAGGTCAGTCGCCCACAACTTTTTGGGTATGTTTTGACCATCTTTTATGACTTGGGCTTGAATTATGAAAGGGCAGAATAAGCACAGCCATATTTGGGTGAACAGTTATGTTTATAGTCAACGTCACAACGGAGAACAATAAAAGAAAAAACTCGGATTTTCCAAAACTTAATGTTGTTATTTAAAAAAATACTTCCATATAAATAATTTTTGGGTTCACTGTTTATGTTACAATAATGACCACAAAAAAGAATACACAGTACTGAAATGAGCCAATGCATGCCAACACAATTGTATTTATTTGTTTATTAATAATTATTGATTTTTTTAATTATTGGTACTTTTATTATAATGATTTGATTTATAGACAACAATATTATTAAGTATTTATATTAATAACGAGAATGGTAATAATAATAAGATTGCCCGAATAAATCAATTCAATAGACCAAGGTACTGCAACGTCAATTGGGCTGCAAGGTCTAACCAAAGGTTGACGCGTCAACATTTCTCCCATAATGAGTTTCTTAACTTTGTTTAGTATAACATTTGACCTCTGACCCCTCTCCCATCCTTCTTCTGTTGTCCTGCAGGATGGAGCTGCGTGATAAGGCACTTGTTTCTAGGGAGGATTGTTTTGAATCATTTGTCGCATGAGGGACCTCTCTCCACCTCGCCATGAGAACTGTAAATGCTGACACGGGTCACATCCTGTTGTAATTGCCTTCCCAACATGCATCAGTCGCTCAGCCTTTGAATTCTGATGAGTGAAAGGCATCAGTTCCCTCAGCTGGATTAAAGAAACAAAAACTACGTTTCGTAAAACACACCGAACTGTATAATTTACCATTATGAAAACTTAATGTAGTTCCATGGATCTGACTATAAAAGGTGCAAATATCAACGGCGGAACAGTTTGGACCAGAAGAGGTCAAAATAGAAACTGGCAGAACAGGTTTGGCCTGTGTTTGATATCTAAATGCCATAAAGCATATAAAAAACCTCTCAAGGACCTTAATGTTGCTTAAAGTTATATTTAGCTGGTCTTCTCACAGCCTCCATCTCTACGATGATGCTCGAAGCAAGAGCTGTGCTGTTTTAATCTGCTCTTGAGGTTCAAATATACAGTTTACACAAGGAGGCATAACCTTTCTAGCTTACAAGAGGCACTTGTCAACTGTTAAATAATGTTATTTGGGGAGCTTGCGTAGCAGATGTGAATTTTCCTATTGCTTGTACATTTAGGGGGTCTTAAGAAGCCTAGAGTACAAGTATTAAACCTTGCATTGTTTGGATTATAGACTTAATAACACCTCACATCAGGAAGGTTTGTCGGCAGATTTTTTAGAATCACATAAATAGAAGCAGCCATATTGAGAAAACTGCATATGCTTGAAACTTTAAGGTGGCCAAGAATACATAAGCTATTTATTGTTTATTATAGGGTGGTATAATGTTGACCACACAAAGAAGAGATTAGTTGAAATGAGCACATACATGCCAACACTATTTGATTTGCTGAATAAATATTGGTATTAATTGATTACATTATTAATGTTATGATTGTTATTATTATTTGTGACAGTAATAATATTGTTAGGCAAATTAATTATTATTTATTATCAATTCAATAATACAAATCGATAATTCGATAATACATGATCAGAATAGCTAAGCAGCACCCTAGCAACCATCCAAAGGACTGGTATTATGACAAGATAAAGGTCTCCAAAAATAAACAGCGAGATGGACAAAACTTATCATAGATGTAAAACTTCAAACCCAACCTCATGGATAAGAAATGTACATTTTCTTTTCCTCTGCCAATCATTTTAGGATCTCGTGAAGGTAATGTAGTGTGTCAGCAGCTTGACCTTTTTTGTCATTTTCCTGAAGGACATCCTGGGAACAGACAATAGCAGAGAACAAAGCCACGCAGCGGTTCCCAAGCTTTCAATGCTATTGTTCGTCTCACAATGGTACCATACAGCCAACAGAGCCGCGACACCTGCAGTTCACTGTAAATCCCTTCAAAAAAAAACCTGGAAACCACTAAAAACCAGCTAAACTTAAGGCCCTACTAAAGACCAGGAGAAGACCACTCAGATGTTAGACCTCTCTGTGACACATTACATTCCTTGCTTTGAAAACTTTTCCAGTAGATAATGTTAATGTGTTAATATGAATGATTTATACATAAAAAATACTCCTTAAAATTCTTTACTACAGTACAAATCTTTTAAATTGACAGTGTCAAAAGCAAAAGTTGTGTTTGTTTCTTACGGACACAAAAAAACATGAAATAGTTTTATGAATCATTTAGAAATTAATAAAGAGTTTAGTTGTTTATTAGTTGAAATTAAATAGATAAATATACATTACTACAAAATGTAACACTAAGCTGTCACAATATCATGATTTCACTTCATGGTTATAATAGTATTATCCAGATATCTGGCTAAATAATTTAAAGATGAAATAAACAAAATAGGTTTGATGACATTTTTTATTGTCTCTGTTGGCCATTGAATCACACTTAGAATATGAGTTTAGTATGCTTGAATGATATGAAAAACATCATGATTGTTTTAGTATCACGGTAATTGTCGAACATGCTCACTTCTTAACAAATCTTAAACTGCTATGATTTAATTAAAATACAATAAAACACTTAATATTTTTTTCTTCAATTTTCTTCTAAACTACAAGTCAAAAATCTTGGGACACTTACTTACTAACGCATGTTTTCCACATTTTGGAATAAAACTAATCCCATAATGACAAAATCGAAAAATAAGTTAAAACTAAAAAAAAATAACACATGTTATATGTGATCAACTTTACTGTGGTCACCTTTTGACTAGAAATCGCAGAAATGCTTTAATTTCAAAAATATTTTTAAGTTAAGTATATTTTAAGTTTCATTAAAAACATGTACGTTTGCCAAATTATATGTTCTTCTATTAAACTAATTTTAAACACTTCAGCATACACCTTAAGTTAAAAAAAATTATATAATGAGAAATATTTCACTCAAGTGCCCAAAAACCTGGTAGTGATTTCTATTAGTGTTTTCATAGTAAATGCAATTGGTAAAAGTCCATGTCAATTAAATAAAAAACTCAAGGCTAACCCCAAAAATTTTAAAAAGTCTCAAAAGGTTTGAAACAATCAGTATATTTTGTGTTCTTTTTCCGTTTCAGCTGTCCAAACCGTCCTATTAATTTTCTATCCTGTGTCATGGATCTTTATCACACATGTCTGTATTTGTAGCCCGAAGTCTTTAATCTTATATAACAAAACTTAAAGTCCAAGACTATTTGTCATCGCATGTATAGTTACACAACCAAGACAGCTCAGGAGGATGCAAAACACACGCAATGACGCAAGCATTCGAACCCGACGTCACCTGTGCTCCCATGAGATCTGATGTGGACGTCACCAACATCTTCAGCACAAACCGACATACGATTTCCATGACAACCATGTTTTATCCCTTTACTTTTGATCTCAAAGTCAAGCTACTTGACTATCGCTGAAACACGAAATGAACCATGGGAAATATGCCAGAGGACATTATTAACGATGCCAAGGAACTCGGCAACACAAAGTCACGCTTTCTACCTCGGAAAGAAGTGGGAACGCATGGGAACGTTGAATCAATCGTGAAATCTTTCTAGTGGCTGTCAAGATATTCTCAATGGTTTCCTGAGAGCTATCGACCTTTCTGTGAATTCCAGTAAAGTTTTATTGTTTCAAGTGAATTGACAGTTCTCAATCTGTATGGCCAAATAAATGGAAATGGAACAGTCGACGGGAAGGATGCGAAAGTTAATTTTCGTGTCCTTCACTTAAGTATGGTTAGGAATAATAAAGAGACCCCTGACAGGGACCACCTCATTGGACTTCCCATTATTGTTTTTCAAACCAAGATACCCTTTGTTTTTTTTCGTCACAAGTATACCTCCCTCCCTCTGCCGGGCCCTGTTTTCTTACCCCAGGTACACAGGAGGCACGGTTTCATTGTGAGAACAAAAGGTTAAAGAGTTGAATTCCCATAAAAGTATAATCACTCTTTTTCATAGGTTTCAACTCAGCTAAGTGTGAGATTGTTACTCTGTTTATTTTCGATTCCAGAGCAGCAGCTTTATAACCGGGACACTTTTAATCTTCCAGCTCCCGTGGGAGAGAACAATACCAAGCTGTAAGAATTCCCAGGACGGACAAAACTCAAAAAAACTGTCTAAGGGCCAGTGGTTTCTTCAACTATAGACATTTTAAGCCTTGTGGACTACCATGAACTCCAATAAAACACACTTCTTACACTTTTACTAGTTTTCATGTTTAGAATTTGTCTGACGGTCTGTATTCTTCAACATGTGTAAACATAAAAGTAAAACCAGATATGAAAATTCTTTATTTTCACCTCTTTTGTACTTATCATGTTATTCTTTTGACTTTTGCTATTCTGCATATCACAAATGAGATATTTTGAAAAATGTCAGAAACCAAATAACAATGGACCCCGTTGACTTACATTTTATGGACACAAAGCACTGAGACCATAAAAATCTTCTTTTGTGTTTCAAGTAAGAAAAGTCATATGAGTTTTACACATCATGGTTGTAAATTAAATATGACAGACTATTTATTTTGTTTATAATAAATAAATGTTGTTCCTTTTGTATACTTATATACTTATATTTTGAAGAATGTTGGAAACCAACCAAAAATAGACTTCCTTTGACTTCCATCATATGGACATGAAACTACTTCCATTCATAGATATCCCTGAAAATATCTTTTTTTGAGTTGCACATGAGAAAAGTCAAATCACAACATGAGAGTTAATAAAATATGACAATATATTTATTTGGTTCAAAATAAATTATTGTTTTTCCATACAGAAAAAGTTACATATATATATATATATATATATATATATATATATATATATATATATATATATATATATATATATATATATATATATATATATATATATATGTATCTATATATATATATATATATATATATGTATATATATATATATATATATATATATATATGTATATATATATATATATATATATATATAGTTTAATTAAAGTAGAATTAAATCTACTTTTCTAATCTACTCTTATTGTATTCATATACTATACTTGATAAAAAGTCAAGGAATTCAAGCATTTTATTGTATATATGTATTGTTAAAGGGCTACACAGTAGAATTTACTAATGCATAAATGTCAAAATACATATTTTAGTGAACTAATCTACTATAACATTATAGTATTTATACATAGTATTTCAAATATGAAAATAAAATGATTGTATTTAGTATTTTGTTAAGTATATCATAGTATATATAGTATAATGTAGTATATATATTTTGTATACAATTTTGTATTTTAGTATTTTTTACATTTATTTATTTATCATTTATGTTGATGCCGAAAGTCCATGAGTTTTTATCTTTAAAATCTATACTAGGAAAATATAATTCCTTACAAATAAGGCTTATAAAAAAGGCAAACCGTTTAAATCTAGTTTTAATAAAATGTAACCACAGGACATCAAATGCCCATAGCAGGGGGTGAAAACCGCCAAATTAACCGTTCAATGGGATGTGAATCCTTCTCTCCAGGGAGTAAAGCATGGAAAATGTCTTATGGTATAAGCATGAATTTCAGCCCTATTGTATGAACTAGGTGTGCTTTTCACCTGTCCAGAAGCCACTGACCCGTTGCATTGGCCGGCACCTCGGTTTCTACGGTAACACCTCTGGAATGCAATTGCATTTTTCTTATAATCCCCCCGACTAAGAACGTGTTCAGCTATGTGATTCCTACAAATCCATGCTATGAAAACAATGTAGTCAGCATTCATGGGTGTTTGAGCTGGTATTCTTATATCGCTTTAGTTTTGGAAAAATTTGAAATAATAATTGCTTCAATTTCATATTGAACATGACGTTTTGTTGTAAAAAAAGGAATCATGTCTGTGAATATTTTTCTTCTTAAATTGTTTTGAATAGGGCTCATTCACGCCGATATGAAGATTAGCAATGGCTCACCGCTCAATTTTATGGGAAGTTGAATGAACAGGCACATGTAGAAATCACTCACTTAGAAACATGAGTAGATCAGATATTTAATATACTGCGTTGAACTTCAACAGAGGTTTGACCCAAGGCAACTATCACACCAAACAAAACCTTTTGCTTTCAGCACCACTCTCTGATTGCTTAAAATATAATTTGGATAAATTGAGGAAAGTTAGATCAACCAGAACCATGCTGACTGAACACACAAAATGTTCTACAAAGCATTAAAGTGATACTTCAAAAATATTAAACCTGCATGGCTTTCATTATTACACAGAACACAAAAGAAGATATTTTGAAGAAAGCTGGTATGCGAATAGAACTGGCACCAATCTACTTTGTATTAAGTCTATTGTATTAACACAAAACCAATACAAAGGAATCTTCAAAATATCACCTTTTGTAGGAAGGGGAAAAATTAATTTTCCTCTCTTGGTACACTCTTTTACATAATTCAAATGTGTGTGTTTTACATTTAATACATTGATTAAATATATTTGAAAATGCTTATTTTTTTCTTTAGTTTGAATACCCTTAACTGATATATGCTTCTCTATTGTTAAAAGGTTACATGTTAAAATGTATGAAATGACTTTCTTAAATAGAGGAAGAAGAACAGAAAAGAGTTTTCGCAGACAAAAATTCCAGTAAAATCTATCATTCCAGTAAAAAAGGCATAGTCTGCACTTCTTAAGAATAATGTGGACAAATCAATGTGGACAGAACAAAAACCAGAGACTAGGTTAAAAAAAGAGAAAGGATTTAAGATGAATGAAACAGATGACAAGATCTACACCTGCTTATTCTGGTGACAAAGTTTTTCCATTGACCCTGATAAACAATTTCTGCAATCTTATTTTGTAGAACAAATTTCTCTACGGCAATAACATCAGCAGCTTGCGTCTGGGATGCTCTTGGTGTTATGACTTTTTGGCTAAATGAGAAAAGTCCTGATCTGAAAGATTCCATCAACACACATTTTCACCAGTCACATGAACCCTAACAACGGATATTCACAATTTAGTGAAGCATCTGTTGTCCTAAATTCTGAAGCTCTGAATCACATCGACATCAACAGGCGTTTTTTAAACATTTCCTTTACATGACTGCATAGATTGTTTGCCTTGTTCATTTGAACTCGTATCCAAATCTTTATGCATAAGCGTGATTATAACAAGTCTAAAACGTCAATATTGTGTATATTAACTTTCGTCATGCCATTCCGATGACTTTGTACACAATGGTTTAAAAATCTTTTTTAAAATGCACGAATGGGTGTTGTTGCACAGAATAAGAATAAGTATTTTATTAAATAAATCCCAAACTGTATTTTTCCTTAGCATTTGAAAGAACAGTTAATCAAAAAATAGAATATGTGTCGTTATTTACTCTTCCTCTTGTTATTTTAAACCTGTGGGAGTTTCTTTCTTCCGCAGAACACAAAAAAGATATTTTGAAGAATGTTGGTAACCGTATAGCAGTTGTACTAATTTACTTCGGTTGTATGGAAACAAAACCAATGCAATCAAATGAGTGCCAGTTACCGACATTCTTCAAAATACCTTCTTTTGTGTTTCCTTTTATAAATCTGAACACAGCAGACTGATCATGTCAGGGTCATTGAGTTCATTCTCTACATTTCTTTATTTAAAAACACTAAAACCCCTTCTATACCACGAGAATTTGAAGAAATATATATTTGAAGGAATAAATTCAACTTTATTTTCTAAATGCTGTTCTAAAATATGTAAAGCATATAACTTTTAATAACTTAAAAAACTAAATGTCTATATATCAGTAGTATCAGAGAAGACTTTTTTTAAACATTTTTAAAAACGGAAAAGCTCTATGTACTGTAAAGTAAAGTAAATCATGTTCATACGTTCAAATCTAACTATAGTTGTGTTTGCTGAGCTATAAGTTAAGTTATAGTTTGACTTTTCAAGTGCCAGGATTGTGTTTCTGAATAATGACCTCTGAAAACAGAGTTAGTGGAGACGGCCTGTCTGACCTCAGTCTACATACTGCACAGAAAGCCCAGGTGCTCCTGTGGGATTCTCTCTAATGATAAATGTCTTGATAATAACTGTTTCCCCGTTCCAGAAAGCTGCCGAGCGTTATCCCTCTCTGGAGCCATGATAACATGGTACACGGCAAACCCCAACATCACAAAAGTCTGTGTTTAGACTTTCCTTCAGCAGATAAGCCTGACTTCAACAAAGGCATGATTTGAGGTAATTACCCACTGATCTAAATTTGATCTTTAAACCTTTTACTGTAAATCCAGTCTTTAAAAAAATCACAGGTGACCACATGTGTTGAAGTGATGGGAAAGTCCCTCTTATGTGAGAGCGCAGAAAATCACATTTACAAAGAGACCCAGAAGTATTAGTCTTGGCCTGATCTTGTGATGGATTTGTAAAAGAAAATGAGTATTTCGTGAAAAATAAAACAGTATAAACAGCCATGTTAAAACATGTTGTTGGTTGAAAAGAAAAAAACCCCTGAAAATTATATAGTGTCCCACTGTTATTAGTGGTGTGACCAAAAATACAAATTCTGTCATCGTTTATCAAACCTGTATGAATTATTTTTTTCTACGCAACATATATTTTGAACAATGTCGGTAACGAGCACTCATTCACTTGTCTTGTGTCCATACAGTAAATGGGTGCCAGTGAGGTTTGGTTACCAACTTTTTTTAAAATATCTAAGATTCCATTGGAATCTAACATAGAACCAGTGTGACTCTCTATCTTCTGCACAACACAAGAGAAGATATTTCTAAGAATGTTGGTAACTTGCACCCATCCCCTTGCATTGGTTCCGTGTCTGTAAAATACAAGTGAGTAGGTCTAAATGATATTCGATTTCCAACTTTCTTAAAAATGTCCTCAGATTTGATTGGAATCTAACGTAGAATCTTCATGACTCTTTTTTTTCCCACACAACACGAAAGAAGATATTTTAAGAATGTTGGTGACTTGCACCCATTCCCTTGCATTGGTTCCACACAATAGAAGTGAATAAGGGCACTGTTCAGTTACAAACTTTCTTCAAAATATCTTCTTTTCCATTTTCGGGTGAACCATCATTTTAAATGAATAGCTCATCCAAACTTCAAAAAAAAAAGAACTTCAACTAATGTTGCTTAAAATGTGTTTGAATGAACAAATACAATTATATTATGGAGCTTTAACCTGACTGGCTAAAACAATGCAAACCAATGACATTTGCCAAAAGTGTTTCCCCTTGCTCCGATTCCTAAAAAGTATGTTTCAATATTTCCCAACACGAGTCTGATTCTTGGTAGTCTCCTCTAAAGCCGGAATCTGCAGATGGGCCCTGGTGCAGAAATAACATGCATTCTTCCCACTTGGTGAGTAAGAGAGAATGCAATTAGCACGTATTAGAGAGAGGAGAGCAGGGTTGTCAGGTTGCTGGAGAGATCCCAGAGACTGGCCCCAAACAGCCCTCCAGACTCCAGACTTCTGATGTACTGATGTAGGCATTGCCTATTTGGCTTAAAGAGGATTTTATGACTTATCATTAAAGAGAAGTGAGACTATAAACCGCCGCTGAGACTTCAAACCTTTTTTACGTTCACATGACACTTATGTATGTGGGTCAACATAGGCTTTTTACATCAGTCAAAGCCTTTGATTTGAGCCTGGCCATGTAAGACAGAGATGGATCACTTGTGGTTTCGAACTATTAAATCTTTTAAACTGTTGACTGGTTTGAATTGACAACAATTATGTTCTTATTTCTTATACAATAAGTACAATGTGTCTGTGTATATTTGACTACTGATGTGTTTGTAGTTATAGATTACCAAAACCAAATTCTCAAATTATCCTCTTGTTTTTTTCCAAATATATTGGATTTCCTTCGCTTGAACACCAAAGAAGATATTTTGAAGAAGGTTAATAACTGGCACTTATTCGCTTGCAGTGGTTTTGCGTCCATAAAATAGATGTGAACGTCAGCGCTGCTTGGTTACCAACTTTCTTTGAAACATCTTCTTTTGTGTTCTGTAAAAGAAACAAAATTAAACATGTTAAAATAACAGGAGCAATTTGTGTTTTATTTTAAAAAATACCTTAAAATTCTTTACGAAAGATTTGGTCGAAAAGCTTGTTTAAAAAAGTAACTCGCCATTTTGGTGAAAAACACTTAATTTCTTTGCTGCATTAACTTATTTTGATTCACTTAATTTACATTTTTCAAATAAAACAAAATTGCGTCCATAAAGACAACTGCAAAGCGAGACCTTAACTTTATCCAGCGTTACCATACCATTAAAATAAAGATATTTCTGTTCCAGGTTTCGGACATGCCACCACGGTGGTAAACCGGGTATTTATTACAAAATAAGAAAACAGAAACCTTGTTTTCTTTGGGTACAAGTTTTGTTAGTGCTTAACCGATTATATCAATGGTTTTGTCAGCCGTCTCAAAACAAATATCTGAATAATGCCAGGGTATAAACATGAATATTTAGAAGATGTGGCCGTGCTGGAGATTCTTTAAAGACAATTCATCTTGGCTTATGAGGCGTTGATGAGTTGCTTCTGAAGTGTTTGTTCAGATTCATAAACACAGCTGTTAATCACTGTGGGACTGTGGGTTTTGCCACCCAGAACTCAGCTCTGTGTACCTCTAAGAACCAGACACTGCACAGCTGATCCAGACAATATCCTCAAATACACAAAATAAAGGGAAAGTTCACAAAAAAAATTATTTATGTCATGAAATCACTTAACTCTGAAGTTGTTCTAAACCTGTTAAATGTCTTTGTTCTTGAATACAAAGAGAGATATTTAGAAGAACGTTAGCAACTGAGATTTCTGGGACTCCATTGACTATCATAATAGAAATAATATGTTACAAATATATTTTTTGAAGAATAAGCAGTTTTGGGGAAGTTAGAAAAATATCAACAGAACATATAATGATAACGCTTTTTTTCCATGGTATCAGTGGTGCCACAGAATAGTCTGTAGCTGACTTTCTTCCAAATGTCTTTCTTAAAATCATTATAAAACAGACTAATTTTATTATAATACAGACTTTAAAAGATTATAATACAGACTTATTAAAATGTAAAAAAGATATTAAGAAGAATGTTAGCAGCTGAAATGTCTGGTCATTGACAAGCATACTGCAGTAGATTTAACTTGCAGATTACTGACATTCTTCCAAACATCTTTCTTAAAATTTTCATATATGGACGGACTATTACTTTAAATCATTTTTTAATCACCATTAATAAACATAATAATGCCGACTCTTCAAATGTCATTTCAAAGCTGTATAAAAAATAAAGGTTTTAATAACAGTTATACGGTCCAGTGTGAATTAGTATACATGTTTAAACCAAAATTAGTAGTTCTGACATTCTGCATTTACTCACTTTCTTGTCATTTCAAGCCTGAATGACTTCCGAAGAACACAAAAGAAGATATTTTGAGGAATGCTGGCACCTGACAAGAGCTTGATTAAATGATGTCAGAATTTTTTCTTTATAGTGGCCTATCGTTTTTAATATCTGTATGTGTACCCTACTTCAGAAAAGGGCTCAAGTAAATTATAGGCCCTTTCTGTTTGAGCAGGCTGTAAAGATGATTCTTAGCATCTTATTAAACTGAAAGTTTGAAAAAATATCATGAAACATATTTTAACATGGCTGTGGTCACTTGTTGTGGAATATGACTAAGCAGAAAGACATCTGACGGGATCTTAAGAGTCAAGTCTTCCTTGGGCTGAACTCCAAGCACAATGTTTCTCAACAGAGAGCGGTCCAGAGTCGGGCAGGGTGATGCTGCAGATTCAAACTCCTCGAGGTCTTTTGCTTTGACCTTCTTTCATTTCCCGGCAGTAAACAGACACACGTGCTCATTGTTAACCCGTCTGAAGCACCTGCCCACACACACAGACGGCTGAAGATTTGTTATCGCTGAGATTCAAACGAATTTGTCAAAATCCAAAATTGCAAGACATTCCAAAATATCTGTTCACGTCACGGAGAGAATTAGACTCCCAAATCCCGCCTGAGTCTGATTAGGAGAAAAAAAATTACTTTTCCATAATCCGTCCACAAAGGCAGTGGTTAAAGATGTTTCACTGAATGATTTGATTCCAACCAATCTTTTTCATAAATGGCTAGCTTTTCTTCGACATCAGAAACAAATGTTTGGCCCTAAAGTAGATAGTCTGCTACAGGAAGCTTCAAATGTCCTTTCTGAATAACCGGTTTGGATCTGCAGTAGGAATCCAAAATTAAGGATTTACAAAACATGAGAACAAAGATTTACATTTGTGCATTCTGCTTTTATCCAAAGTGCATTCGTGCTATGCCTATCTGTATGTGTGTTCCCTATGGGGTTCAAAGCCCATGGTGCATTGCTTATCCAATTTTACTACAGGAACATCATGTCACGAGTCATAAGATTCATGTCATTATATATTATGTGGTCAAGTTATAATGTGTTTGCATCTCATCATAGTGCGATTGGCATTGTTGACTTGATTATTATCACAACGCATTCTAATATTGTTTTTCACACTACAAATCCATCCAAAGAAAACAGCGCTTTAAAACCATGGGACCAGCCCTGTTTGAAGTGCTTGTGAAGAATTTTGTGAAATGCTTTTGAGCAACCACAGGTGAACCAACACAGCCTCTGAAACCACATGAACATGAAGCCTACTGCCTTCTATGGAGAAATGACACTATGTAGTGAATTAATGGGCGCTTCTCCATTCCTGATGAAAGCGAGGGGAGGGATACAGGGAACGCAGAAAGGAATACCCTTCCACCACCCGTTGAGCCTGTTACCCATCGCGCATTTCTCATAAATTAACTCATTTCTCAGAACTCCTTGTGCGACTAGTGACATGTGCTCGCTATTTCTGCCTCCCCCTTACTGAACGTGTTTGACACTTTTGTGCAAGCATGAGCTAGGCTTTTCGGTAATTACTGATGGTTGCTAAAGCAAGTATCAATGCTAGTCCTAGGTTATATTTTGGATTTAAACAAACATATAATTAAGATCAGTAAAACCACTGCAAAACAGCACTCTCGAAACACCTATGGCAATTTAACCACCACATATCCACAGGTTACTGATCTCTTTAAACACCTTAATTACTGCATAGCAACGCTCTGGGCGCACAAATTCTACTAATAGAACACCTTAGCAACTCCCTAGCAACGCTCTCTGAACACACCACAATCTACTATCAAAACATATTAGCAACTGCATAGCAACACTCTGGATGCAAAACAATCTACTATTAAAGCACCTTAGCAACTGCATAGCAACACTCTGGATACACAACAGATTACTATTAAAACACCTTAGCAACTGCATAGCAACACTCTGGATACACAACAGTCTTTGATTAAAGCACCTTAGCAACTGCATAGCAAGACTCTAGACACATCACAACCTACTATTAAAACACCTTGGCAACTACACAGTAACACTCTGAACACACACAAATCTACTATTACAACAACTTAGCAACTGCACAGCAACACTCTGGATACACAACAGTCTGTATAAGAAAACATTAGCAACTGCATGTCAACACTGTGGACACACAAAAATCTACTATTAAAACACCTTAGCAACTGCATAGAACACTCTGGACACACAAAAATCTACTTTTAAAACACCTTAGCAACTGCATAGCAACACCCTAGACACAGATCAATCTACAATTAAAACACCTTAGCAACTGCATAGAACACTCTGAACACACAAAAATCTACTTTTAAAACACCTTAGCAACTGCATAGCAACACCCTAGACACAGATCAATCTTCCATTAAAACACCTTAGCAACTGCATAGCAACACCCTAGACACAGATCAATCTACCATTAAAACACCTTAGCAACTGCATAGAACACTCTGAACACACAAAAATCTACTATTAAAACACCTTAGCAACTGCATAGCAACACCCTAGACACAGATCAATCTAACATTAAAACACCTTAGCAACTGTATAGAACACTCTCGACACATCAATCTACAATTAAAACACCTTAGCAACTGTATAGCAACACCCTAGACACAGATCAATCTACCATTAAAACACCTTAGCAACTGTATAGAACACTCTCGACACATCAATCTACCATTAAAACACCTTAGCAACTACTTACCAACACTCTGGACACAGAAAAATCTACTTTTAAAACACCTTAGCAACTGCATAGCAACACCCTAGACACAGATCAATCTACCATTAAAACACCTTAGCAACTGTATAGAACACTCTCGACACATCAATCTACCATTAAAACACCTTAGCAACTGTATAGAACACTCTCGACACATCAATCTACCATTAAAACACCTTAGCAACTACTTACCAACACTCTGGACACACAAAAATCTACTATTAAAACACCTTAGCAACTGCATAGAACACTCTGAACACACAAAAATCTACTATTAAAACACCTTAGCAACTGCATAGCAACACCATAGACAAAGATCAACCTACCATTAAAACACCTTAGCAACTGCTTACCAACACTCTGGACACAAAGAATCTACTTTTAAACACCTTAGCAACTGAATAGCAACACCCTAGACACAGATCAATCTACAATTAAAACACCTTAGCAACTGCATTGAACACTCTGGACACACAAAAATCTACTTTTTAAACACCTTAGCAACTGCATAGCAACACCCTAGACACAGATCAATCTACAATTAAAACACCTTAGCAACTGCATAGAACACTCTGGACACACAAAAATCTACTTTTAAAACACCTTAGCAACTGCATAGCAACACCCTAGACACAGATCAATCTTCCATTAAAACACCTTAGCAACTGCATAGAACACTCTGAACACACAAAAATCTACTATTAAAACACCTTAGCAACTGCATAGCAACACCCTAGACACAGATCAGTCTACAATTAAAACACCTTTGCAACTGCATAGAACACTGGACACACAAAAATCTACTATTAAAACACCTTAGCAACTGCATAGCAACACCCTAGACACAGATCAATCTACCATTAAAACACCTTAGCAACTGTATAGAACACTCTCGACACATCAATCTACCATTAAAACACCTTAGCAACTACTTACCAACACTCTGGACACACAAAATTTACTTTTAAAACACCTTAGCAACTGCATAGCAACACCCTAGACACAGATCAATCTACCATTAAAACACCTTAGCAACTGTATAGAACACTCTCAACACATCAATCTACCATTAAAACACCTTAGCAACTACTTACCAACACTCTGGACACACAAAAATCTACTATTAAAACACCTTAGCAACTGCATAGAACACTCTGAACACACAAAAATCTACTATTAAAACACCTTAGCAACTGCATAGCAACACCCTAGACAAAGATCAACCTACCATTAAAACACCTTAGCAACTGCTTACCAACACTCTGGACACAAAGAATCTACTTTTAAACACCTTAGCAACTGAATAGCAACACCCTAGACACAGATCAATCTACAATTAAAACACCTTAGCAACTGCATTGAACACTCTGGACACACAAAAATCTACTTTTTAAACACCTTAGCAACTGCATAGCAACACCCTAGACACAGATCAATCTTCCATTAAAACACCTTAGCAACTGCATAGAACACCCTGGACACACAAAAATCTACAATTAAAACACCTTAGCAACTGCATAGCAACACTCTAAAAAAAGACAAATGCCAACCACACAAACTCACAGCCAAACTAATAATGACAATTTAAAACACCATGGTAACACAACTGAAACACCATCGATAATCTGGTCACCAATTACCCATGCATTAAGAAACCTTGAACACCCTAGCAACTGCACAACCCGAAAGACCCGTGCCAACTTTATTGTTTTATTCCCTCGACAAAACATCAGACATGTCTGTATTTCACAGCTCAGTTTGACGTCTTGAGAAATATTCACACATCTTTCTGATGAGATTTTCAATGAAAAGCTTCGCCACCAAATATAGAAATCTGTAGATTACACAGAGCTGTTCCCTTCCTTTTTAAGACAATCCACAGCCGACTTACTTCAAAGAAACAATATCCGATATTATCACATCAGCCTGCAGCGGGATTCATTTGGTTGTTAGATTAATAGATGAAGGGAATTTAATTGATTAAATTCACAAATATTTGTATAATATTTATATGTATACACCAGTTTAACATCTTCATCTCAGAACTTTAATGTTCTCTGCCTTGAATTTTAGAAGTAAGCCTTGAACTGTGGATGGACACAGCAAAAAACAACATTTATGAAATACAAAATAGATAAACACAAGTGTTTAGAGATACACAGGGTTAGGGTAAGACCAAAAACAATGTTTCCTAAAGATAAATGTCATTTTGTCTATTCAAGAGACGTCCTGCTCACTTATATATATATTATGAAAGTAAATGGCGACTGGGTCACAAAAGTGACAGAACAGTTTATCAACCGTGTAAACCACAAATACAATTGTTCATTACAATCTCTATACTGGAAGACATTAAATATACTTTGAACGCACTTGTGCTAAGTGATTTTAACAGATGTATGAACTCATTCACCCCCAAGTTCACACACAGGTGTAACCGTGAGTGTTTATTTATTCTGAAATTCAGTATCCAGCTGGACACACACGTATCATTTAAAACACGTGTCTTTCTGTGAAAACCTTTTCCCTCGAAGTCTTTGACATAAATGTCCCTCGGTTTGATATTCTGTTATCAAATGCAATAACATTCAGATATTTTTAAATGTGGTTTACAGTAAGTGGCCACATAATATTTGAGGCCGTCGTGTTAAGAGGTCTTCACTGTGAATCATCGCATCTTAATTTAGACGTCGAATCAAACCACGAAGTTCCAAACCTGTGGCATCATTCTGCTATGGATTCTGGCTGGACATTTCTCTTATCCTAAACACATCCAGCGACTTTATGAGGGTCGTTCACCAACAATGAAATTCTGTCACCTGTATTACTTTCTTCATTTCTTCTGCAAGGCAAAGAAAAAGATATTATGAAGAATGTTGGTAGCTCAACACCGTTTGTCCCCATTGACATTTATTGTAGGGACACAAAACCCGTGCAACATTCTTTGAAATATATTTTTTCCTTCTGGATCAGAAAGAACGTGATACAGGTTTAAGATTTTTGAAGAATGTTTGTAGCAGAAAACAATTTATCTCCGTTGACTTTTATTGTGTGGACATAAAACCAGAGCAAGTACAGTAACTGGGTGACAACATTCTTAAAAAAATCTTCTTTTTTTGATCTGCAGAACAAAGAAAGTCATACAGGGTTACAATATTTTGAAGAATGTTTATAGCTGTAAACTGTTGATCCCTATTTACTTTTATTGTGAGGACACAAAACCATTGCAAGCACAGTAAATGGGTGCCAACATTCTTCAAAATATCTTATTTTTTGTGCTGTTCTGCAGAAGAAAGTCATTCAAGACTGAAATGATGACAGAGTTTTCATTTTTGTGTGAAGAATCCCTTTAACGTTACGGGACATGAGATGTTTTGAAGATTTTTGTAAAATGACCAGAAGAGAAAATTATGATTTTTTTTTAATGGGACTGCAACCAGAGTTTTCCGTTTTGAGATATTTAAACCGATGTCGTATGTATTTCTATGTAAGCTGTATAAAGTGAGTCATGAATGGGTTGTGTATGTTACAATGTTTCCCGGCAGTCACACATTATATTCTAACTATAGCTGCTGTGTAATATGTGGTCAGACAGTGCTGAATTCAGTGGCCTGTGTTAATAGCATGAGTAAATGTTTACAGAGTTGGCAGACGGTGGAAAACGAAACGAATATGGAGCATAATGTGTCGTCACAGAGTTACCAAAAAGGCACCAGTGCATTATATCAAGCACATCTTTGTTAAGACAAAGTAGGATGCAATTTGCATATTTAGATACTTGAACTTTTACTAGGATTCTATTAAAAAAATCGTATAATTCTAATAACTATATGACATATGTGGCCAATAACATTTGACTGAGATCTCTGATTGTCCCAGTTTTTCTGTTCTCCTGTCATGTGTTTTATGTCATTCTGTGACAGTAGACGCAGTGGATGACAAGAGTTGAGGAAAGGTGACGCAGAGGAAGGAACATTAATAAACATTTTCCTCCAATGGAAGACGATATGGCTAGAAAGAATGCACTTTCTTGAGGAACCAACCGTGACAAAAGAAAGCAGCAATTGAGAAGGCCTTTTAGAGACTTTGTTTGCATGGTGGGATCAACATTCTGGCAAATTAGATTTTTATATTTTCAATAAATGTATACATGGTTTAGTATGATGATGAACTATTTTAAACATTCCACCCATTTTGTGTTGTTAACAATCAATTGTGTGAAAAAAGCTGAAGTTTGTTCGACACCACACAAACATAGCAAACACTGAAAGAAATACGCACAAAAATGAGTATATTTAAAAGCTTTTAAATTAAGTTAATATTTTGTTTACATTTTTGTATATCTTTATGGAAAAATTAAGCAAATCTCATTAAATGAAATATTCATATAAGAATTCCCCAATAAACTTAAATAACAGAAATTAACTGATTTTAATAAAAAAGCTGCCTTACTGCGAAAATATAAAAATTTTACCAAAGGTTTTTAGTGTACATATCAACATGTGCTGCTTCAAATACTCATATGGTGTTATGATTATAAGTTTTAAGAGGATTGTTTAAGGCTTCATTTTGCTCATAAACGGAAACATAGAAATATAGTAATTATTTTATGTTCTATAATGACCTTACCCTAGGCCATTTGTGGGATATTTTGGCATCTGATTTGTTTTCTCTCAACTGTGTCGTTTTTGGTCTCGTCCGTAACGCTGGTTAATTTACTTTTTTTTAAATAGAAAACTAACTCTGCGGTTTAAACACTATCAACAACGGTTTTGTACAGTATAAACAGTTGGTTCAGTTTACTGGTAACAATAATATTCTAAGAGCGTTGTAATGTCACGTCCATAATGCTGGAATTGCCCAATTGCGCAACTGACTCTTGACTGTTAGGCTGCATTTGCATTTTTGCATCGATAAACAATGATGAAACTGCCAGGTCATCCCTTTCTGAGCTCAAGTTCATAACAGTAAAATCAGCCAGCCACAAACATCCTTTAAGACAAATCCATCATCATTTTGGGTCTAACAGACATGCACTAGTTCCTGGCGAGTTTTTCAATTCTTGGCAAATTTGATATGTATAGTAGCTCTATGTAAACTATATTGAAAAGAGTATTAGGACACCCCCTTCTAATCAACATGTTCATCTATTTCAGTAAATCAAAACTAATATTCGTGCAATGCCATCGAGTACAATAATAGATTTTTTGATTTGACTAAAAATGACTAAAGTAGTCCAATCTGTTGATTAGAAGGGATGGCCAAATATGTTTGCACATCTAGGAAAAAAACTTAATACAGTAAAAAGGGGAGCTTACAGATGTGAAACTCATGTTGGCATGATAATTAGTTGTAAGATCTTAAAGAAATTGCTCTCCTTTATAAACACTTCAGCGCCACGAGTCTCTGCTTTACATCTGGTCTTTCTATCGTGACTCTCGTTTCTCTCTCTTTTACACCACAAATTCTTTTTATATTCTTTTTAATTGTCTTCGTTGCTAATCCCTCTGGCATGACTTCAAACATACATAAAACAAGCGCACTGAATTACAATTCAAACTCAAAATATGCGATGCATTCACAGTAGCCCATAAAATTTTATATTATTCTTGATATTGTTCATTTATGCTTTGTTATATCAGCAGTGACAGTGTTCTATAGATCATTCTGTAAAAATGGGGTCAGACAGAGTTTTTATGACCCTTTATTATTCACACACAGAGGAACATGAATAAGATCCACCGGGCCTTGTTTCATGTCAAGGCAGTCACCCAGAACTCCAGAAGATGCTTTGCATTGTAGTTCAGCATACCATAATAAACGTTCTGTAACTTTCTGTAACTTTTTTAAAGTAGGTTTCTTCTGTAGCATGGCATGGTTTTATTTACTTTCATTGTATACGAGATGCTTTGTTAATGATCTGAGAACGTACTTCACCCTTAGAAAGGCAACTCTTTTCTGATGATGCCTATTTTTTAAAAACCAATCTATCAAAAAGTTAATATGTATATATTTATAATATACACTATATATTTTAGTTAATTTTAGTTGAAAGTAGTTATTAGTTAAGAGAAGTATTTTTTTAATAGGATTTACTTTTTTACTAACATTTTCACAAAATTTCAACAATATATTTCATTAATTTCAAAGTCTTAAATTTTACAATACCAAAACAATAAAAAGCAATACAGAGTGTAGAAAAACATGACTGATAATAGAGCTGCAAAATATGTTCTTTTCTTATATTATTGTAGATTCCATATTAGAGTGTTGTTCTACTAAAACATTTGGAAGAAAGATTGTAACCGAACAGTGGTTGTCAAAAGTGCTTCAATCCTTTTGCTGTCCTACATTCTTCAAAATATCTAAAATTGTTGCATTGTATTTGGAATTTTATTGTTTAATAATAATGTTTCCCACCTTAAAATAGTAACTCAACACCTAACCTGATAAGGTTATAAACTAATATATATTTTATGCTTATAAATAAATATGTCTCAACTCAATTACACTCAGCAGTAGGACATCATATCCATTGAAGGTTTAAACCACATTTTCGAAAAAAAAATTTGAAATGATAACTTTGCACATGGTTTGTCTTAAAGACATCACATAGATTGAATTTTTGCCCTGGGAGGTTTTAAAATACATAAAAAACTTTGTAATTGGATGTGTCCTCATGTTCTCATCTGTTACCAATATGAAAGCAAGAATGTATCGGTTGAACGTGGTTATGTGGCGAAAGCAAACTTTCCTTTTTGTAATGAAATCACTGAGGACTCCTGTTTTAATGTCCTGACCGATATTCCGCAGCACTTCCATTTCTGCCCACAACTTTTCCACTGACATGCACAATATCTGCATTCTGTTCGCTGGCCTGATAACTAAATTGTTTGTTGGTCGGAAATATAAATTACACCGCCAACCAAAACTGAGATTGCATAGCAGGTCATCGTGACTTTCAAGCGTTTGCATTTATTTTGTGTGATTTAAAGGTCAAGTCTATCGTAGCCTATGATAGCCTTTGAAAATGCAGTAATATCATAGCAAAAATCAACAAGTTGTACAGAAAGGAAGGCAAGTCAGGAAGTAACTGTTATGGCAAACGTCATCCTGTAAGACTCCCAAGAGAAGGCTTCTGTGTAATTGAAGTGGTTTTGTTCGCAGGGTCGCTCTGGCCGATCGCCCGGGTTAAGGGAAGAGTTCTCCTGCGAGGTCATTAGTCCGGCGCTCTAATCCCTGCTGATGTTGGAAACCTCTATACCGGGAGCGACACCCAGCTCCATAGCATGAGACACTGACAGCTTAATCCGGCCCAAGCCTTTTGTTTTGTGCACCACGCTACTCTTTCATAGATGACTGAGTCACCCCTGCCTGGAGATTAAGTAATTTCTTTAACAACTTGAACAAGTGTCAGATTTACCGCTGTCCTCGGCTAGACGTGATCAAGGAGAACATGAAAGAACCGAACGCTAAAGACTTTTAAGTTGACCCGTCAGGTGACCTGATGGTCACGTCAGCGGGAACGACTCCAGTAAGTGCTATATTCCACTGTAGACGTGGGCCAAAAAATGATTCACGAGAAGGGAAATAAAACGAAGGGATTTCACTTCACTCGGGATCGATTTGTTTTGTGACAGGAGTGACAGAGAACAGATAAAAATCTGTGTCTGCCACATTTTTATGGGATTTCAGAAAGAGCAACTTATAATCTTTCTAAAATGTGGGATTTTTCTTGTTGTTAGTATACTAACAAATATTGCACATTTTTTTAAAGTTTGTTTTAAAATCTATGGTTTGTCTTCTAATACAATAGCAGAAAGGAAAAAGAAAGATCATGTATTTATTCACCCACTTGAAATTTCCTGTATAACATTCTTTTTACTGGAAAACATAAAATAATATATTTTGAAGAATGTGAGCAAAAATCGTTGGTCACCATTGACTTGTATAGTTTTATAGTATACAAAAACTAATAAAATTCATTAGGGTATGATTTGTTTATCTGTTTTGTTTTGCAAAATAAATACAAGAGGCGGAGACAATTATGTGACTTTCATTTTGTGGTGAACTTCCCCTTTAAGAGCAAAGTAAATTTACAACAAGTATATTGCCGTACTGCCAGATTTTAACACCTTTAATACTAAATTTGGAAAACTGGACAAAAACAACCCTATATAAACAACATCCAACACTTGCCAACCATCCATCATGGTTAAAAAATAGACCTGAACAAACCAGTTCGTGGGCCTTTGTGCCCGATGACACAATGTCAACAACTAACCAACTTGCTGCCAGGATTCATGACCTGTAAATACGGCCATGAAAGCACTTTTTATTAAACAATTTAGCCATGTTTCAGTTGCTTCTATAATCCGGATCATTACAGTCAATAATGTGCATTTTGTCATTGCCACCGAACATAGTTTCCACGCAGAAGCTTGGTCATCCTAACCGGTTGTGTAAACCACGGAAACAAAAGTAGGACAGGATTTTGCGCCTGGGAAAATGCGAAGAGCATACTGAGGACTTGGGCTTCAACAAACTCTTTTGGGGGCCTCTGTTGCTGGCATGACTGCCAGAAAAACTTGAATAAAGACTCATTCTGCCTCACAAACAACCACGGAGGGCCTCTTATGTCCTCAGAGCCCCTTTAAAGCCTGGCAAATTAAAGTATTTCGCTTTATGAAAAGGCATTACGCTTCAATAAGAGTTGGCTCCTGGGATGATGGTTAAAGTTATTAAACAGGCTAATGTGCAGGTAGGTAAATTCTCCAAGGGATGCTTTGGGCGTGAATAAATGTGAGGAATTTAACACATTTTATTTGTTAGGTTGGTGATAACGACCAATCTTAAAGGGATAGTTCACCCTATAATGAATATTAAGCCATTATTTAATCGCCGCATTGGATTCATTTAAACCCGTTTGATTTTCTTTCTTCGACAGAACACAATAGAAGATATGTTGTTGGTAACTGGAAAACAAGTGGCACCCATTAACTTGGACACAAAAAACGTGCAAGTCAATAGGTGCCAGTTCCCACCATTCTGCAGATCCTGCCGAACACAAAAGAAGATATTTTTAAGAATGTTGGAACTTATTAACTTCTATTGTATGGACACAAAACCAATGCAAGTCAATCAGTGCCAGTGCTCCAAATTCTTCATAAGATCTACAGAACACAAAAGAAGATATTACGAAAAATCCAGGTTTTTGATAAGTCGTTAAAGTGAATGACATGCTCCAAATGTGATTTCGCATATTGTTAAAACAACATTTGCAATATTATCACACAGAATATGCGTTCCATAAACCCCTGCTGGCATAAAATAAATCTGTTAATACGTCTACAAACAATTTGTTCTGTCCAAATGATTTCCAAACGAATTCAAAAGAGTTTCCAGGGAACACACACACTGATAAAAAGTATATTTTGAATACACTTTATACAAGTTGCTTTGAACCAACTTATTTTTACATTATTTAAAAAATAAAATACAGCTGGTAGGGGGCCAGTAGCCGGAGCCCCATCACATGGCATCCCACCAGGGAAGCGTCCCCGGTTGGGTGTCCTCCACTAACAAAGACAGGTTGCAGGGTTGCTGATGGAGGCCGGCATGCACGACTCTCATAGGTCTAGCCGCTTGTAAAGCCCTGTCAGCCGGACATGCCATTAGGACTGGCATGCTAATTGAAAACAGCACCGTTCTCAGGTTCCTAGATCTCAGCCCCCTCCCAAGAGTCCCACAGCACACGCTGTAACATGCTTACAGCTTGAGAATAGCATTGTTTGGTATGCAGTAAAATCCTTCTTTATACCTAATTTAGCATTTTAATATAGAAAGAACCTCGGTGAATTCCCGTACCTCACTTTATGCCAATAAACTCTATTGTATGTGACGGAGAAGGAATGAATGCAGATCGCATTTGCCAGAATCCAATTTCCTTTAATAGTTCGATTATTTAAAGCTCTTAAGTGCTTCTGTCTGCCAGCGTCTTACACCTTTGCCTATCCAAAATCTAAAAACGGACACTGACCGTCAAGGTCACCAAAATAAGTGTTACGCTCTTTTCTGGCAATGCAGGACATGCGAATGCTATTAAGACAATCTCCCTGGTGCCTGTGGAATAATGATGATGAATACACACAATCTTTGTTATTGTCCTGACTGTATATCGTCCACCCCTATCAAATCCTCTCTCGTATCACGTTTTATTGCTTGTTTTGTAATGACAGAGTGTATGAGTTATATGTTGTGGCTTACAAAATCGACAATCGCTGAGAGCAAATAATTTTCAATCGCAAGATGTTTCTCAGGAAGAGATTCATCTTTCTTAATGATCGCTGATGACGGTTTTTAAGGGGCTTGAGGAACAAAAATTGAAGCTGCTGACTATATAATATATTTATTAAAGAGATCGCCCAAAAAATATAAATTGTGTCATCATTTACTTTCCTTTAAGTTGTTTTAAATATGTATGGATTTCTTTGTTCTGATGAACACAGAGAAAACATATTTGCAAGAATGCTTGTAACCAGTTCTTGAACCCCATTGACTCCCATTGTAGTATAAATTACTTAATTTTTTTCTGTTGAACACAAATAAGATATTTGGAAGAATGTAGGAAAAACAAGAAGTTCTAAGAAAAAAAAACACTTGCTCATATTAAGTTACAAAAAGTATCTTTAAATGTTAAAACACCAGATACCAAATACAATAAAATTCAGAGGTTTCTAAATGATCAATAATATTTAGTAAAATCTTTTTGAAAATCTATATCAGCAACAGACTCTTATATTTGTTCATGATTTTCTTCACGCATAATCTGTTCGGTGTTTAAAATCATCCCACCCCGCAACTATCCCTTAATGCACCCAGCCTGATGCTACAGGGGAGCTCTAATAGTTTTTTGGCCTTTTCACTCATGCACATGACGCATGGGAACCTGTTTTATAGGTGTGGAATAAATGTATTTCCTGTTAGAGGTTGTTAGGTTCATAAATGTTAAAATCAGCACTCTTAGTGTAGTAGGAAAAAAATTCTGTGCAAGCACCATGTTGATGTTCTCAACGTGTTGATGACATATTCATCCAAAAATGGTGGGTTGTTATTCCAATTATGTCACCCGTTCTGAATATAAACGGTCCATATAGGGCTGGGAATCTTAACCTGAGTCTTAAACTACACATGAAAATAGAATTGGCATTACTGAAAATATCAGGTTGGTGCTCAAACCTGTATGTCTTATTACATTCTGCAAATTACAAAAGAAGATATTTTGAGAAATGTCTTAGTGTTTTTAAAAATAAAATTATAAATATTTTTATTTTAAATGCGGAAGAAAGTTATACTGGTTTGGAATGACATGAGGGTAAGTAAATGGTACGAGGTATGAGACACAACATGGTGACTAGCAATACATTCTCTTGGCTGACTACATTGCCTGGGCTAATTTAAAGTAATGAAACAAAATTAAATTCTGTCATCATGTATTAACATTGTCATTTTGAACCTGTTTGACCTTCATTATTCTTCAGAACACCTAAGAAGATAGTTTGAAAAATGTTGAAAACTCGCACCGATTCACTGGCACTGGTTATTAGAGATTATACCAGTTTAAAATGAAAAGTGGGGTAAGTAAATTCTGACAGCTACCACTTTTAAAGCCATCATATCACTTATGAAAAAACACACTGTCCGAAAAACACTAAACTGCTATACTCTACGTGCTATAACACATCACTTTAAAGTACTTAGTAAAACTGTTTTGAACGAAAATAAATGATTTTTATAAAGTCCCACGAGAACCCATTAAAAGTAGATTTTCTCTGTGTGAGAGCGAGTGCTGACATCGGCTCAATCTGATAACTTCCATAAGTTCACCTCTCTGAAGACAACAACATCAGATTGAGTAAACCATCTTATTGGTCTCTGTATGAGAATAAGTCCTGCAGTAAATTTGGGGTGTCGGGTTTGATCAAGTGTTATAAATGAACGGTCATGCATGTGTCCCAGATGACGCCGACTCATTTGTTATTTGCGGTTGTTTGGGATTTGTCAATAAATGTTGTGGTTAGCGGCACAGTAAACACCAGAATCTCTAAAACTTCCACTGGCTCATTTCTTAAAAATCAGTTGACCCGTTATAAGGCATAAGAAATACCATCAAACCACATGACAAAGAACACAATAATAAAACTTAAGACCACATGCAACATTTCAGACTGCGGCTGAATATTTTGTACTTTAACAAAGACAAAAATCTAAATGAGGTCCTTTTAGTTAAAGTGATACTTCACCCCAAAAATTTTACTTTGTCATTATTTACTCACCCTTTTTTTTTAAACTGTATGACTTTTTCTTCTGCAAAAAACAACAGAAGATATTTTGAAGTCAGTAACTGGTAACTATTCACTTCTATTGTGTAGACAAATGGCCAAGATATATATATATCTTTTTAAATTACTTCTTTGTGTTCTACAGAAGACAAGCCAATGTAAGGGAGTTACCAACATTCTTTAAAATATCTTCTTTTGCGTTCTGCAGAAGACGAGCCAGTGAAAGAAAGATCCCAACATTCTTTAAGATATCTCCTTTTTGGTTCCACAGAGACAAGCCAATGTGAGTGAGTTCCAAACGTTCTTATAGATATATTCTTTTGTGTTCTGCAGAAGACAAACCAATGAAAGAGAATTCCCAACATTCTTCAAGATATCTTCTTTTTGTTGCACAGAAGACTGTCATCAGTTCCTATAGCAAAACGAGTGAGTTTCCAATATTCTTCAAGATATCTTATTTTGTGTTTTACAGAAGACAGGCCAATACCAGTGAGTTCATAACTTTTTTCAAGTTATCTTGCTTTGTTTCTTGCTGAAGACAAGCCAATGCAAGTGAGTTTCCAACATTCTTCAAGATATCTCATTTTGTGTTTTACAGAAGACAGGCCAATACCAGTGAGTTCATAACTTTTTTCAAGTTATCTTGCTTTGTTTCTTGCTGAAGATAAGCCAATGCAAGTGAGTTTTCAACATTTCTCAAGATATCTTATATTGTGTTTTGCAGAAGAAATGGCAATATATGTGAGTTCCCACCATTCTTCAAGATATCTTCTTTTTGTTCCATAGAAGACCAGCCAATGCTAGTGAGTTTTCAACATTTCTCTAGATATCTTATATTGTGTTTTGCAGAAGACATGCCAATGCATGTGAGTTCCCAGCATTCTTCAAGATATTATCTTTTGTTTTCTACACATCTTTTCATAATTTCAAATTTGTAAAGCAACAAATTCTATTTGCCCATTAGACAGGGTCGTTTTAGCACTATGCGTGTAGGGAAACGCTCAAGTGCAATTCAACGTCTGGCCGGTCTGGAAGTTCTATTGTCATTGCAAACCCCTCTGCAGCGCTTGGCGACTGCGGCATGCTGACAGAGCACTCACACAAGAGAAAAAAGACTGAGGTCAGGCAGCTGCAGTCGCTCACAGAGGAAAAACTCAGCCCGCTTTGCTTTTCATTCGTCCCTTGAGATGGTGTTCTCCAGGAGGCAAGAGCATGGCAGGAAATCCGCGCATACTGCCACTTTCCCATGCTGGCCATTTTCAGCCGTCTGGGCCTGGAAGCCGGTGAACGGTGCTGGGGCCGTCCCTCTCGCTCATGTAAAATTAATCTGTCATCAGTTCCTTCAGCTTGGAGGCAACAGGCAACGCTGCAATCTTTAAAGAACATCTCCTAATTGCCTGCAGACCATAGCAGGGCTGCCAACCAAGGCAACCGAGGGCTGTTCACATTTAGCATGCTTTCACTACCTGGTAGATTGGATCTTAACAGGTGATTTCTTTTCATGTTGCGGAGATGATGCGATATGGTGATGCCAGGGACATGGACACTAAATCACATTTAAAGTCGCCTGAGCAGTGAATCACAGACCAATGAAAACAAGTGTGGTCTGGTTTTTGTATGATGAACAGGATGAGATGGAATGAGTAGGCAGGAACAGGAAGAGCTTCCACAAACAATAATCAGAAGTGGGCATTCATTTAGAGCCTTAAATACCTGTTTGTAATGTTCTCGGAAGGACTCCAGATGCTCTGCTACTTGTTGAAATAAAACTTAATACAAAGAAACAAGGCATTAAAGGAAAAATTTAGCTCACAATTAACTGATCATTCTTCCATTTTTCAAAGCTGTATGAGATTTATTCTTCTACAGAACACAAAAGTGAAAAAATTCTGTCATCAAGAAGATATTTCCAAAAATGTCTGAAATACGAGTTTCGTGTCCATTCAATATCGTGAATACGGACATTATTTTCTATGGCTGCCAAAATTCTTTAATATTTCTTGTTTTGTGATTAACACAAGAAAGTTATACAGCTTCGAGTTCATAAGAGCATAAATGATGACAGAATTTTCCTTTTGGGGTGACCGTTAAATGTTTGGACACAGAAAGCACTTATCAAAATATCTTCTTTTGTGTTCTACAGAATAAAGTCAAACGGGTTTGACATGACAAGAGGGTGAATAAATGATAACAGAATTAAAATTTTAAGTGAATTATCAGTTTAATTGCATTGACACAAAAACACAAAGACATTCCTTAAAATATCTTCTTTTTGTGTCACAGAAGAAAGTCAAACAGGTTTCAAGTAAACGATGACACGATTTTTAAGTTTTGGGGTGAACTCTGACTTGTATAGACATAAAACCACTAAGACATTTCTCAAACTAACTTCTTTTGTTTTCTTTAGGCAATAGAGTCACAAGGGTTTATTTAGTCTTACTAGCTGAAAGTCTAATTAATTAGAGTAAATTAGGACCAATATAGGCCAAGCGAAAGATGGATCAGTGCCTACAGACAAACTCTAAGACATCCCCCGCCCCAAAAACGTAGATGATCTCTGATTACCATGAACAAACTCAGTATTCTAAAGTTTACCAAACACTGGACTAAGTTGTATAACATCCCTCTGTTTTGACTCCATATGGAGAAATAATTATAAATATCCTGTAAGCTAGAAAATACCTGCTCAGCATTTTAAAGAATAACTCCCCCAGGCTGTACACATCGCTCCGTTAAAGCCATCATGTGACATCTGGACGCCGCAGGCTACCATGACCCTTTACATTCACCTCTGTAAGAACTTCTCTGGGCTCAGGAATTATATTTGGGTCAAAGGTCAAATGAACCACAAGAGTTTGTCAGCTTTCTCAGAACAACCTTTTAGGGAAACTGTAAAGGTGTGGGCACAAAACGTCACCTTCGCTCAGTTTGCACATTATATTTGGGTCAAATGTCACATTATGAAGAAGAGTGTGCTCTCATCTTCTGAACAGGAAGAGGAGCGACTAACTAACATCCAGACAGAAGGGGAGGGCCGTCTTCCTGCGAGTAAAGACACGCGGCCACCCCTCCCTTTCCTTCACTTTACCAGGCTCAAGTCACCAGGGAGCAGACCGCTGATTCTTCGTCAGGTTATGCACACTCACTTTGCCATGTAAATGTGGTTACAGAATCAGAGGAAATGAGCCAGAAAGGAAGACATTTTTCATTATTGATGTTTGATAGCAGCATACCGGAATACCAGTCACTCAAAGGCTTTTCTGTTACAAATGTGAATTATTTCATAATCAAATATTCTAAAATTATACAATCATACTAGATTGACCGGAAATAGGAAATACCAGAACAAATTCTCAAGGCAGATAAAATATTCTTAGATTTATTGAAGCGATAGTTTATCCAAAAAAGAAAAATCTAATTTGCATTAGCCACCAAGTTATTCTAAATCTGCATACAATTCTTTAGTTGGACAGACACAAAAAAAAGATATTTAAAAGAATTTTAGCAACTAAGATTTCTAAGCCACCATTGACTACTTCTGTAGCTTTTTTTCCATTGAACACAAGAGGCTTGTTGAAGGATTTGAGAAATCAAAGTTCTGGGATGTTTCAAAAATCTGTTTTTTACATTTTTCCAAATACCTTTCTCTGTATTTAAAAGCAGACAGAGATTTATACAGCCTTGGAACCACAAGGGTGAGTAATTCATGGGAGAATTTAAAAATTGGGGTCAGCTGGCCCTTCAAAATTGTATAATGATGCCATGCCTTCTGCCTCTATTTCACCACCTCTGTTAAAAACATGAAATTGCACCTTCTGCACCATCTTTTCTTGGGATGAAGTCTGATCATATCAATCTGACATTTCCTGCAAACCTCTGTAACAGCTCAACGTCATCATTATCTTGACCTTCCACTGGGGTAATAAAAAAGTCTTCTGCTAAACACAAAAGAAGATATTTTGAAGAATGTTGGTTACCGAACAGCAGCGGCACCCATTCACTATTGTATGGCCACAATAGCCATGTAAATGAATAGGTGCCAGTAACCCAAAATGACACAATGTTGAGGAAATGATGATACATTTATAGTTCTCCCAAACTGAAACTTTTAAGTAGCTTTTTGCATATTGGGATGCAAGATGTGATTTAGAACCAGAAATGTATTAACAGTGTGATATTCCAAAGTCCTGTAATGTATATTTGCCATGAAAAACCTTCAACTGCCTGACTGCTTTAGAATGAACAGACAGACTTATCAAAACCTTATCATATGTCCAAGCGTCCAATGTGCACAAACTTCTGAATTCTGTGATGTTTTGCTCAGCTGTTTGGAATGCAAAACTCTTTAAAACCCCTCTTGACTTGTTTGTGTATATAATTACCAAGTAAATAAGGAATTTATAAATGAAAAATCATCAATTCCACTATTATTTTAAGAAAAACCTTTGCATTAAATAATTGCATGGATAGTATAAATGGAACAGTTGGTAATCATAAAGTAATCCCTAAATTATAACAGTTTTTTCTTAAGCCTTATGATGATGCCAGAATGCCTGTATGAGGCTTGTCAACTTGTTTTCAAGAGAAAGTTCCTCAAATAAAACTAAGCATAACCAAGATAAAAGTGATCATAAGTGACTTGTCTCTCCTTACCTATTTAAAAGTGAGGTTCAATGCACACTTGTGTTGGTTTTCAGCTGAATCTGACTGTCCCACATCCCACTGCCCTCTACTGGCCTTTGAAGAATTGTATGACAAAGAAGGAACTATGTACATTTTCACTCAAACATAAAATTGATTTAAAGAATTGTAAGCATATTACTCTACTAAATAATAATGTTAAAGGGACAACTTTAACACCTTCACGTAAAAGGTAAAATTCTGTCTCTTTTGTAACTCATTGCATGCCTGACTCTAGTTCTTCTGCTGTACAGAAAAGAAGATATTTTGAAAAAAGTGATAACCGAACAGCAATGGTACCCATTAACTTGTATTGTGGGAAACTTCTATCGTAATCTCTTCATTCTTTAAATACATTTTCTTTGTGTTCTGTAAACTACACCTTTAAGTAATGTTTTGCTTGCATATTGGAATGCTAACTGGGTACATTTAATCCCGAAGAGTTTCAACATTAAGGGAACGTTCAAGAAATTTAAGCAACTAGTCTGATGTTAAAAGGGTTGTTCACCTAAAAATGAGAATTCTGTCTTCATTCATTCATCCTCTGTATGACTTTCCCTTGTTCAAGAAACAAAAGAAGATATTTTGAAGAATGTTGGTAACCAAACAACAGTTCTCACGACATTTTCTTTTGTGTTCCACGGATACAGGCTTCGATCAACATGAGAGAAAATAAATGACAGATCTTTTTATTTTTGGGTTACTAATCCTCTTAAACTAAATAATGTCAAGTGGTTACATGCACTATTCATTTGTATACAAACAAACAGGTAACCCTTCAGGCGAGCATTCTTGTTCTTATTACAATGAGTCTGAATTAAAATATCTGCCGTCTTAGTTATTGGCAAATGTGGCTCAAACCACATACCTATATTGTTAAAATGAAGTAGATAACATCTTTAATTTCTTTTAGTTTCATTCCGAATTACACTCTGCAGATCAGAAAGTGTCTGTGAGGACAAGAAGGGCCCATTATAATGATCTTGTTCAGTTATCAGCACCCATGTGACAAAACCATATACATATATACTGTATATATATATATTTATGAACCCTATGACCTTTTGCAGTGATTTACCGACTACGCAAGTTGTCATCCCATTCTTCAGAGATGTCATCGTTGTATTGAATATCAAACTCAGGGGTGGTGGTAATGTAATAACTTTATCTTTTTCTAATGACTTAACTGAATTTACATGCACACGAGACCGGTGTTATACATAGGGCGAAACGGGTGCCATTAACGGCACAATGAGAGTAATGGCATCTAATCAATGTCATGCTTTTGTTATTTGCTCAGAGAGGTCAGACGCAGACGTCCCACCCTGGGAACACAAATCATTAAACTGGGAAGGATCATTTCCAGGAATTGAGTTTGAAGCATCCCTTCTTGAATCTACGTTAAGATCTAGAGTTTGTTGTGTACCATGAAAGCATTTTTCGGAGTTGCTAAGCAACTCAAACATTTACATTAGATCCAACAACAAAAAGAGTTTTTAGGTTTACAGAAACATTATTGCAATCCTTTTAAAGATAATTTAATAAAGGTTTTATGATTTTGCATGAACTAGAACATCGAAAAATTTTGTTCTTTCCTTTAAGTTTATTTTGCTATTCAAACTGTATGATTGAATCGGTTCACCCAAAATTAAAATTCAGTTTCATTGAAAACAGATAAAGATATTTGAAAGAATGCTTGTAACCAAACAGTTATTAGACCCCATTGACTACCAGAGTAGGCAAAAGGATCCCTAAACCTTTTTCCTTCTATAAAATATTATATTTTGTCTTAGACAGATAAAAAGTATTTTGAATATCTTAAAAAGAATGGCTTTGCTACATATGTGTTTTTCTTACTTATTGCTTTGTTACCTCTTGTTCTAAATGCTTGATTTGTGAACCTCATTTGTAAGTTGCTTTATATAAAAGAGTCAGCTAAATGACTAAATGTAAATGAGTAAATGATGACAGAAATTAAATTTTTGGGTATCCCTTTAACTGCACCAAATTAATTGCATTAACCTTCCAGTCCAGTTAAAATATTACCGACCAATTATTGGCATCCAATAAAATTAACCATAGACGTATCGACTTTATTCAGAAGCTTAAAATGATACTACACTCTGAAACCTTATTAAACTGGATGTAAACGTTTACATGAGAAGGAGTTTTATTATAAACATATTTTGCGTCAAAACAGCCTACCAACTTAAGGAATTTGTTAATCGTACATTTAAAATACATAAGTCTGATCCCAAACGACACTGAGATGTTGGGAATGTCGGCATCTAGAAAACATTTCTCTAAGAGAAACATTGCGGTTGACCACGTTAAATTGAATTATTAAAGGGCTATTTTAATTTGTTATGGAATCTTGTCCACTAAAGTTTCAAAATGTTGAATACTTTTCAGCAACCACTGCTGAATTTGCACTTACGCAGCAGATTTATACTAAACCTCTGCGTCAAACCTACAGCATTGACTCTACATTGCTATGACAAGAATATTTTTAACTTTGACAAAAATGTACACACATAGCTATTACTGGTCCACTTCATAAACCAAGCTTTTCTTCGTTCAAAAAACTGCTCTACCTTTGGGTTCAATAAAGGCCTTCGATGCATTTTAGATAGCTTTTTAAATAGTAACGTTAAACCTTATGTAATGTAAAATAGCAATGTGCGATATTGAGGAAAACTGTGATATGCGATAGCACGCTAAAAAATGCTTAATCCAATATACCATACCATTTGTCTTTTTAAATTCTTAAATTATATAACCAAGTTATGTTTTACATTTTTAAGGAAAAAGAAAGCATTACTTCAACTTTTGAAAGTTACTGCTTTGTTAAACTTTATTTTCATAACTTTTCTGCAATCAATTGCACCACTTTTGTGATATTTGCAATATTTCCATTTACTTCTATGCCCTGATATAAAATATAAATGTTTTAAACAATAAAATCTAACATACATTATTCTTCTACCATATGTGCATGGAGGCGGATATGCATGGAGCAATATTACATTTTAAAAAGTTGTAAATATGTAAAACAAAAGGGAAAATCTCTGAACCTTACTTATTGAACAATTAACCTACGTAACAGAATGTAGGCATTAAAGTGATTATTCAACCAAGAATAAAAATTCTGTCATTATTAACTCACACTTTTGACATTTTAAGCATGTTTGACTTTCTTTATTTTGCAGAACACAAAAGAAGATATTTTTGAAAAGTAACCTGGTAACCGAACAGCAGTGGCACCAATTCATCTCTATTGGGAGCCTCAAGTTATTGGGAGCCTATTCCCAACACTCACAAACTATGTTTGGTGTTCTGTGTCCTGGTTGAAATGAGAAGAGGAACAGTAAATCATGACAAAGTTTTGATTCTCTGGTTTATTTTTGATCACTTTAACCAAAGATGCATTTGTATATTTTATCAGATTTTCGATGACATATCCGGTTAATCAAAAAGTGGACTGGAAAATGCAATGCATTTGTGTTCTGTTCATAGAAAATGATATGAACCATCACCACCATGGTTTCCCATATTTATAGTCATTATATCTATTAATATTGTTTTAAAAGTTAAAATCTATAAATTTAACCTTCAGGATTAAGCAAATTATTATAACCACCAGAGAATCTGCACTGAATTATCCTCAATTTGTTATTTATTATCTGAGTTATAAAACAGTAAGTTGCATTCCTCAATTCTGATTGGTCAGCAGCTGTGTCGTATTCATGATGCGGCACTGCTATGACCGCTTCACTTATTGGTTATGTGTATTATTGAGCCCCCTTAGCAACAACCCTTAACAACATACACATACAGCAGTGACAGCACTAATTTATATAGCGGAAGGCAGTTAAAGATATGTGTTAAAGAATATTTTAAACATAATTTAAACAGTCAATATATATTTTTACCATTTTTTAAAAGACTTGGCGTCGTGCCTAACAAGGCCCATCAGCTGTGATAAATTCCCAATACGGAACGGCCTCAAGTACCTTATTACTTAAATAAAATGTGAATTGTCATCAAATTTAGCATTGGGGCATCACCAGCAATAACTAATGTGAAGATAAAGTATGATACTAGTACAGATCTTTTCTAATTATTTGACACAGTAAATGTTAACATTACGTGTCAATAGAGAAAGAAAGAAGTCATCAGGCTGCAAAATTGTGTTCTTGCAGCGTTTACCAGCAGCGGATAAATGGACCTTAGCTACCCAGATTATCAGCTGCAACACATCAGATTTGAACTAAATCATCTCCAATTGGGAAAACAAATGTATTTTAAAAACCCAAGACGTCTAGACGTGCACTTACTAAACATGCTTGCATCAATCAAATTACACCAATAGAAACAACCGCCACGCTTGATTTACCCAAGACAAATGTGTTCATCAACATAAAAATCCTTCTTTATGAGAATCTGGTGTATCCGCGTGTAGGTCAGCCTGGACCAATTTACAGTCAAGTCACACTGCATGACAATTCAACGGCACATTAGCCTTTGTTTCATGCCGGGGTACACAGCAAGATGCGAATCAAACAAACAGTGCACATTCCTGACCCCCAATGACCACGCTGTGAAAGCGCACGGACGTCATAGAGTCGAAGCCGAGCGGCCCGACTGAGCCGGCCGAGCTCTTATACACCGGGCGAAAACATAGAAGTTTTGTTTGTTTTCACTCGACATGAGATGAGGACAGCGAGTTCGTTCACTGCCACGCCATGAGCCAGCTGCCCAGATGTTAACACTTCCCCTTCCACACTCATTGACTTCGCCCGGACCCATTGCTAATAGACCTCTATTAACTTAATTGTTTGGAGGAACTTGCTGCCGACATGGCTTGTTCGGTTTGCGTGCAATAGCAGTGCTGCATGCATGAACATGACAACACAGAGAGAGAAGGAAATACGCAACATCAAACTACATTACATGGCTCTTTGGAACACACCAGCGATGGTTATTTAACCTGCAAAACGAATACAACATAACATAGTTACCATGGTAACCTCCAATAAACCATGGCTTTGACCATTAGTTTACCCATTGGGTTTGTTGTAAATCTGCGGTTACACAAATGCAATACTGTACAATATTCTCATTTATGGCTCTTATATACCACTTGGTACTATGTAAAGACGCTGGTCCATCATTGGTCTTGGTTTCACGTCAACAGTGCTACCAGCAGAACACTTATAACCAAATCAAATTGTTACATATATATATTATTCAGATAATATCCAAATCTTCACGGTACAATATATAATATATATGCTGTTTTAAAAAAGACATGTTGAGTAAAAATGTTTACGAAACAATTATTGAAGCCAAGCATGTCATACCCTGTCCTCTCTTCTTTTTCCTTCAATCATACATGAGATGGGTCAAATGAACTAACAAAAAATGAAACCGCAGGACCAATGTTTATATGAAGTGGTTTATCGTAAAATAACAACCAAGAGAAATAATTCTACCACTCATCAATTTTTCTTGACTACATGGACTACAAGTTTTCACATGTTTTCTAAAATATCACACTATTCAAAAAAATCTGTGGTTTGCCTTTATTCATATAAAATGCTATACAAAAAGGCAATCACAAATAAATGATAACAAATCTAGCATTATCCAATGAAATAATAAATTGAAGTTATGTTTTAAAATGTAATGTATAAAATGCACTTTAAATTTGTATTCAACCATCCTAAACAATTTCTTTCCATAAAGCTGTGAAAAGGTTTTATTTTACTCTCAACAGTTAGGGCAGCTCGATCATTATCCCCCAATGTCATGATCAAGATTATTTTACCCACATTACTCTGACTTTGGAATATGAAGTGTCAATAAAATAATAAAAAACCAAAAATTTACAATTCAACACCAGATTTATTATGAAATGCAATAACTAAATGAATATTAATTAATAAATATCACTAGTAATCAATATTTCAGTTTTTACATTTAATCAATATTATTTGTTAGTTGCTATAATGTTAAAATAGATGTATCAGATAATTCTTCCAAAACAGAATGTTACACAATAATTGTTTTACTTTGATTATTTAGTTTTTTTATGATTGTTGGTAGCCAAAGTTGAAATTGAAGATTGGTTACGATTAATTGCACAGGCCTATCAACTGTACTATACGTACAACAATTCATAAACCTCAAAGTTTAAGCCTCACTGGTTCTGCTGTGAACTTGTTGAATTCAAAGCAGATGAAACAATATTGACACAAGAAGGCTGACATTGATACTGTATTTATTATCTTGTCAATTCTGACTGAAAGATGTTAGAGTGTTATTTCACCCGCGGTTAAAAAGCATGTAATCGTTTATTCAACCTCTTGTCATTTCAAACCTGTATGACTTTCATTCAAAAAAACACATCGGATATTTTGAAAGTTGACAACTTAACAGCAGTGGTCCCCATTTACTTCTATTGGACGGACACAAAACCATGGGTGCCAGATAACAACATTCTTCAAAATATCTTATTATGTGTTCTGTTAGGAAATACAAGTAAGGTTTTAAATAACAATAGGGTGATTAAATGACAACAAAATGTTTTAATTTTGACTGAACTTAAATGTCACAGTAATCTAGTGTGATTCATAACATGTCAATCCTGTCAACATTTATTAATCCTCTTGTCATTTCCAACCAATAAGAAGACTTTCTTGAGCAGAAAACAAAAGAAGATATTTTGAAGAACAGTGGATGTCACAAACCATTGAACCCATTGACTCAACACAAAACCACCAAGACATTTCTCAAAATATATTTTCAATAAAATATTTTTTAAGGGTATACTAGTGCCTTGATTTTCAATACATAACATAAAATATGACAACACGAGATTATTCAGAACTTCCGTCTCTTCAAAAATAAAGAAAACATCAAATGAAATGGCCCATTCGTGTAAAGAAACAGCGTTGGATGGAATTGATTCTGTTCACACATGATCTAAATCGCCCTGGCGTGAGATGAGATCCATAAAAATATGAGCGCTTACTCATCTAGACAATGGCGTTATTAAAAAACACATGTTGCAAACGGGACGGCCCTCCAACAATCTGTCATTCCCACCCTGGCTCGTGTCACGCAGCTCCAACCTGTGCTTTTTCCCTTTTTACCGAACAACACATCTATCAATCGATCTTTCAATACACGGCAACGCATTGCGATTAACGTTTACATCCATCCGTGTAAGATTTCCTCCCTGTTCAGACTACAGCATCAAACATGTACGGACAGATGTTGAATCATGGAGCCAGGAGCAGTTTTTATTAAAGAGTTTGTAGCCGAGAGCCCTAAACACGAACGCTCGATGTTTGAAGGGCCGTATGATTCAAACAGCTTGTCATCGTTCAGCCGATTTGCCCCGTCGGTAGTGTTTGGCGCACCTCGTGTCTGGAGGTGAAAGAGATGTCACCACGTTAGAGATTGTTTGTGTGTGTGTGTTCCATGGTGATGTGACCTCTCTCCGGGGACGGAATCTAAGGGAGTAACAATGATTAAGACATTTTCAAATGGACCGATCTTTTCCTCTCATGCAACTGGAACATCTGTTCTCGGAGCCAAGCGGCGAGGGCCTTGAGTGCACTGAGCGCCACCCGAACACAGGGCACCCGCCCGGGTCAAGAAGCTCTTTTTGGTCGTCTGCCCCTCCCTTACAAGCAGAACTACGAGTGTAAACATTTACATATCTGTCTGTTAAAAAACCCAGCATAGGCAATAAACAAGACGATTGGCCTCTACAGAACATTTCACCTCGACTCTGGTGTTGATTTGTCCTGGTTGCCTTCGTGGTGAACTCCATTTTGTACAGGCTGAGACCGGTCAACCATAGCAAAGCGTTCTATTTCGAATCTTTTCTGAACATTTATGTTATCCTAAAGTTTTGACCGATTTCAAAATTCATTGCACATCATTGAAAACACACGGGAACAATGCAAAGGTGCGTGTGAGAATATGTAAACTGCCCAATTTGCTAACGCAAACTAATTCGGTCCACATCGTCATTACAGGCAATGTGTTGTGTGAAGTGTTGACATATGGACATGAAAAAAAACATACGGATATCAGCTGTATTGTTTGAGCTGAAAAGGTCTCGACCCCGCAGATGAGATAAATACTTGTCGGCTCCTCTCTAGGCCGCGAGTTCTGTCTGCTTTTCGCCAACATCTGTAGCGCACATGACAATGTGAGGTATTTCAACACCTCCGACATGAGGGCTTCTTTTGAGAGGCGAGAGAAAACGCACTCCGAAAATTTGTTCTGGAGGCGAAAAAAAGTAAGAGCACGGTGCTCCACGTCAAGCAATTCCCAGAATGTTCTGCATTCTGGAGGGGATGCAAAGTGCATTCTCTGCCCCAGGACTCTCCGTTTACAAATAACCAAAGACAGCTTTTGAAGGTGAGATGGCAGAAAAAAGGTAGATTTTTGTTCAGATGGGATTGACATAGACAGAATCTAAACTTAGCCCAGCTTTGCTTAGCATGATGGTGAAAGATGCTTGGCCCTTGGTGCGATGCGCCGTTGTGTGCCACGAAGAAGACGAGACTGAAGGAATGCACTTCACACTATTTCTCTTGCTCTTATGCACGGGGAACTCACAAATGAGTGATGTTTAACAAAACCAAAATATTTTATATGGTGTTCAATATTTGAGCGCAAACATTTTTCAAAATATCTTCTTTTGTGTTCCGAAAGGAATAAAATTAATCGAGTTTTGATTGACACAGGCTGACTACATTTAAGAACTTTAACAGAACTGATTCCAAGTTGGTAAAGCACTGTGTTGGCAGCGCAAATCATGCCTGTTATCAATCCTTTACCGGCATCATTCCACACCTGTGTATTACTCATGCATCTGCGGAACACAAAAGAAGATATTTTGAGAAATGTCTCAGTTGTTTTGTGACCAAACAGTAGAAGTCAATGGTGTCATTCTTCAAAATATCTTAGTTTGTGTTCTGCAAATTAAGTCACACAGATTTGGAATAACTTGGAAGAATTTTTATTTTGGCACTATCTTCCCTTTAACAAAACTGTTTCTTAATCGGTTAAGCATTGCATTGGTAGCACAATTTATATCTGTCATTCTTCATGATCAGGTCAGTTGTGGTTCGTTGATTAGAGAGTTGGACTTGTAAGCAGAAGGTTGCAGGTTCACATCCCAATATCAGCAGATAATAACTGAAGTGTCCTTGAGCAGGACATCTCACTCCTGCTTGCTGTGCAGTGATGATTGGTAAATGCATTATACTTGTAAGTTGCTTTGGATAAAAGCATGTGCCAAAGGAATAAATGTAAATGTAAATATACCCATGTCATTCAACCCCTGTGTATGATTGGTCCATCTGTGGAGCAAAAGAAGATATTTTGAGAAATGTCTCTGTTTTTTTGTGGCCATACCATAGATGTCAATAGTGTCACATATTTGGTTTCCAACATTTTAAAAAAATATCTTCCTTTTATCCAGCAGGAGAAATTCATGCAGGTTGAAATAACATGAGGGCAAAAAATCCTACTAATTTTCATTTTACAGTGCACTGCCCCTTTAACAGAACTGTTTCCCTATTCTCAGAGTATTGCTTAGGCAGAGCAAATCATGTCTATCATCCTTCATTCACCCCTGTCAATCAACACATATTCATGACTTGTACGTCTGTAGAACATAAAAGAAGATATTTTGAGAAACGTCTTGGCAGTTTTGTGGCCGTGCAATGGAATCAATGGTGTCAAAGATTCTGTTGCCAACATCTTCAAAGTACCTTTGTTTGTGTTCTACGGAACTCATACAGGTTTGGATTGACACGAGGGAGAATAAATTAATTTGGGGCAAACTATCCCTTTAACAGAACTAAAACATTGTTTCTATTCACATAGAACACATAAACTAATAAATCATGCATCTTTCAATGTGCTGCAAATAAAATCATCTGCCATTCATATTTAAATATTTGATGCATTGTTCATATCTTACATCGTACAAAAGTCGAACAATTTGTGAGGGCTGACAAAGCATGTCTTCAGTTACAGTCCTTATAATGAAAATCAGCCCCAACGATGTTCAAAAAAGTCTAAAATGCCAAAAGCAGAGAGGTCTGGTGAAAGACTCCTTCACCATCCAATTATCCACTTAATTAAACCTCGGCCTAACGGCTGACGGGATGCGATTTAAAACTAATGAGTGGCGTCTGGGGTTGCGTCCCTCAACTAAGAATTAACCATCATATGAGGACTCTGAACGAAACACGGGACGCGCTGAGGCCTGCGCTTGTGCACACTGGCTGCATATTTAAAGGGAAGGAGCAAATTATCTGATTTAAGGAGAATCCGAGCAAGGACACATGGTCCACAGACTCAGCTGTCTGGGAGGAATTAGAATCAGTCCGAACCACAGAGAGCTCGAAAACAGCGCTGTCCTCAAATACTTGCGTGGGGGACAAATATTAGCCTTGATGTCGGAACATTGAGGAACTCACAAACTGTTCTTCAGCTCATCAGAGAGAAGGTCATTTGTATGCACGGAGCTTTTGTTTGCAGCTAGATATCCCCCGTTGCTAGGGTTCTTTTGGTTAGTTCAGAATGAGAGGTTTATTGAAAGAGACGTGTGAAGGAAAGAAAACAGGTCTGGACTGACAATGTCGACTTCCTCTCTTCCTGTTCACCGTCAATGAGGTTTTGTTAGAAAAACAATACTATCATAAAATTTTTATTTGGACTGCCACATTGGATCTTATCTGAATTATTACAGATAAATGGCACGTATGAATATGACATTGAAAAGCAGGTGCATGCCAAATGCGAAAATGAAAATAGTTCCTGACATCTCATCAAACTAACTGGACAGAAAGACAAATAAGCCATTCATAAACTTGACTTATTGACTTTTGAAGTGGACTTTGATAAATGGACAAAAAAAAACAAAGGCCATTATAAAACACTTAGGCATCCACCTAAAAACACCGGAGCACCTTGGAACACCCTGGAAACAAGTCAAAACACATTAGCAAATACTCGGAAAGCCCCCCAACACCATTGGAAAATCAAATATCTCGTAAATCCTTTTTAAATTTCAATTTTAAATGTGTCATCTGTTCTTCACCCTCCTTTCATCACAAACATGTACCCCCGTAAGGAAAAAAGAAGATATTTTGAAAAATGTTGGGCAAACAACAAAATTGTGTCGACAAAAAACCATTGAGACGTATCTCAAAATATCTTCCTTTGTGTTTCACTGACAAAAGCTGCTTTGAAGGTAGATAAATGAAGACAGAGTTTTTATCTTCAGTGTCTCTTTCCCTTTAGCATCGTTTAGTTTCAAGTTTCTCTTAACAGGCCTCTCACGTCCCAGAAGGTCTAGAAGTAATGCCTTGTCACCTAACTGCTACTTAAGACCAAATACTAATTTACGCTAGTTCGCACTTTCCAGAGACCTACGTGTCATGGCCACATTTATCTCCTGAACCACATGTGAGCGTTTCAAATCAACCCACACCGTCCGTGTGATGATGAAGCTGAAGTTAAAGGGAACATGAGAAATGTTCAGTGACAGTGACATTTTACACAGACTCATTTACTGATCCAATGATGACTACACGTTGTGCGCTTGCTATAAGAGACAAAAATAGACACAGCAGGGCTACGATCATTTCTATAATCGATTAATCTAAGGATTATATGAACGATTTATCATCTTATATTACAAAACCTAATCAATAGTTGATGAATAATTATTATATTATTATTATTATTATTATTATTATTATTATTATTATTAAATTATAACTCTAAAAGTTTATTCTTTGCAAAACAAACAATAACATTCCTATTGTTATATCATAATTGCTAGTATCATTACTATTACTATTGCATTGTCTTTTATATAGATTTTTGGCTGGGTGGTTTGCTCTTGATCTGGGCCTCTCAAAGTCTACAAATAAAGCCAACTGTATCTTAAAATAATAAAAGGCAAGAATAGAGTTATCCAATCTGAATGATAACATTCATAACCATTAATAAACGTGCATTTATTATTTCTAGCACATGGGTTTTGGATACATCCAAGTGAATTTAACATATTGTTATGCTAGTAAAGAAATTAAAGCATTAAAGGTAAATGAGGACTCTTGAATGGATTAGCATTAGCGCAATCACATTAACACATAAACAGTGTTTTATTCTCCGTCTGTGAATTTCACATTAAGTACAATATTCCCATAACTCAAATGATAACAGGATTTGAAACGTACCGTTTGAACTCTTTCAGTAGACGTTGCGTGATGTTTCCACCTTTCGCCTAAAACAGTTCATTTTTATGATTTTTTAATTATCACGCAAACCTCGGCTCTTCACGTCTTATTGTGTCCATTAAAGGTTCCATCTAACCAACTGTCAAACAGCACATCAGTTCCCGTTTAACCCGGTACGGCCCTAACATTTAAATTGGGATGTTCCAGGCCCTTACGTGAGGTCACATGATCAAAGGACTAATGGACAACAAGAATATTGAAACACGCGATATTAAAGGTGTTCAACATCAAGAATTGGTTTCATTTGGGTTTTTTACTGGTCAGAATGTAAAAAATGGTTGAAGAATTGAGTCGGCCAAAAACAAAGCAGAAAGACTGAAGAAACTATTTTGTCCATGTGATCCTTCGCACAGATTTATTTTTGTCCTTGTTATTTCAAACCAAGCAAATTGTCTTGTAACAATACGCAGGTGTGAAAAGAATCCAAAGCCGATTTCCTTGAATCAGTAAACACTATTGTCCACTGAGACACATCATGTGCAACAAAGCTTAAAGATAACCAAAACCACTGCTCCGTCTCTTCAAAACCAGATTAACTGTGTGCATGTGTGGCAGAAAGTTCCTATCCTCTGTCATGGAAAATGTTTTAGTATTTTTTTCTTCAAGGTTTTCAAGTTCCTTGAATGGTTTTCATATGGCCGAAATGGAGCATTTTTTTTTACTGTGCTCTCAGTTATTTCTGGTTGGGTTCAGATGTGGCTCGCAGGAACCTCGCCGATTCTTTATAAAATGAGTAAATGCCACCAGCATGGTTTTAAAGTTACCATTTAGGTCTTTAACGGATGAGGGTCAGTGATGTGATGGACGTTTGTTTCAATGGGCCCAGAATTCAGTTCACATAGAGATGCACGTGACTTTGGCCATTCTGTTGTGAACATGTTTCCAATTTCTGAAGAAAAAGTTTGATATTTGTGTGGAACATAAAGAACAAAATGTGTAAGAGGTATGGCTGTCCAGAGAACAGAAACAAGCATTAAAAATATTTCTGGGAGAAGAAAATAGAAAATGCAGTTTTGCAGGTTCATAATTTCATAAAAAAGTAGCTCTTCTACAACATTACTAACACTACTAGAAACAAATGTATGGTATTCAAGTTTAACCAAAAACGAAAAACCTGTCACAAAACACTCACTCTATTCTTGTCCCAAACCGGTACATATTTCTTTGTTTGGTGAATACAGAGAAGGATATTTGGACGAATGCCTGTAACCAACCAGTCCTTGGACCCAGTTGACCCCAAGATTGTTCACCCCAGAACGCTTAGTTGATCTACAGTGCTTATTTACATTTACATTTATTCATATGGCAGACGCTTTAATCCAAAGCGACTAATTGTGCAGTTGCCAATCATCAATGCAGAGCAAACCAGGGTACGAGGCCTTGCATAAGGGCACTTCAGTTAATGTCTGCTGACACTTGGATTCAAACCCAAAACGTTCTGCTTACAAGTCTAACTCCTAAACCCTCACACCACAACTGACCCCCTCAAAGTTTCTTAACCGAACCAAAAATATGTAGTAAAATCAGTTTTCGTGCTATCCTACTAAGGCTTATATTAATCAATGGGGTTCAAGATATTCTACCAAATATCTTTTTCTGTGTGTTTCAGAGCAGAGAAATGTATACAGATTTGATATAAGTCATAGGCGAGTAAATGATCGCAGACTTTTTATTCCCCTAGAAAAAAAATTATTAAAGACCTTTCCCTTAGTAATTTTGATTTGAGTTACACCACTTGAATTATTTTTTTAGGGTAAATAATACAAAACTTTTCTGAAGTCCATGTGAAATCTATAACTTTTGCCTCTCTCACGAACATTTTTATTTTACAAACTATAAAAACAATAGAAATTTCCTGAATCCTTTAAGTGTATAAATAAGGGTAAGATGAAGAGATAGTTTTAAAGATGAAACTGGACGGTAACAGATTATTTTTCAGTTAAAAGAAAAACCTTTACAAATAAATTTAAAAGATTCATCTTGCCCACGACATGAATCAAAGCCGTGTCTGTTCATGACACCTTCTGTTTAGCTAGGTTAAACGAGACCTAACCTGTCCTAACCGGGTGTGAGAGACCAACAACCACCGCCTGCGAAGGTCAGATGCGATCAGCACATGCAGTGGAGTTTTACAGAGGTCACAGAGTTGACATGCTTCTCTTTGGTCAACAAGCCGCACCGAAACACTCCGGATTTCTTTTTACACGTTCTTCCAAACCTTCGGCACTCCGCTGACTGGCTTCACCGGTGACCGCATCGATTTTATAGTATTTCTTGGCTGACCCGGTAACAGCAGTCATTTGGTGATGCGGTGTACTCAAGCTTTTCGTGCCCTATCATCATAAAGCATCTCCACTACCCTGCACAAACAGCAGCGGGCGGTCAAACCACAGAGGGCCTCTCAAATTAAACGCTTATTTAAATCAAAGTGAAAAGTGAGGTCAGAGCTTTGTTGTTTGAGAAATGAAAGGCAGAAACTGTGACGCTGCATGAAAATGAAGATCAACGATAAGGAAGGATTCAACAAAAATGGTAAAGGCTTTAACATTAATTTCCACGATAGCTTCCGAAACATGCTACACATTTTAGAAAATTTCATTTAATAAAACTCAAATGGCAAACGCATATAGATTAACATGACAGACATAACATGCAGAACTACATTGAAAGTAATTGTTTACCAGAAAAGGAAAATTGTCATCCTTTAACTGCCATCCTGATATTTTAAACCTGTGTGACCTCCTTCAGCGGAACACAAAAAAGGTATTCTGATGAATGTTTGAACTCATTCACTTAAACTGGTTTTGGGTCTATACAATGGAAGTGAATGGGTGCCGCTGCTATTCGATAACCAAAATTCTTCAAAATATCTTCTTTTGTGTTCTGCAAAAGGATAAAGTCATACAGTCTTAAAATGAAAAAGAGAGTGAATAGAAAATGACAAACTCTGTATTTTTGGATGAACTATCACTTTTATGTCAATGGTAGAATAAGTCAGATAAGATAAAAGGAAAGCGTCATTTTTAGTCTAGGTAGACTAGGTAGACCTAATGTTTAATATACACATCTTTTATATTACTCACCCTAATGGTCTGCCAAGAATTTCTTTATTGAAGCACATAACAACAAAGCTGTTGTTTTCTGCTTTTTTAAAAGAAAAGAAAAGAAAAGAAAAGAAAAGATGGTCTGTAACTTCCATTTCTGTTAATCTGTTATTGAATATCCAAAAATCGTATGGCGTTCTTTGAAAGAACCGGAACAGTACGTTGGTACTGCAGTAAAAGTTCGATTCCAGTAAGCGCAAATACATCCAGACTGAGCTGTAAAATGCTGAGGGTCTAATAAAATTGATTCAATGATTAATTATTGAGCCATTCGCAATTTTACAAGAGAACACCGGGTTCTTTTATTAAGCCCTTGCTTATTTCATGTAAGGCCAAAAATACTGCATTTGCACTCTCTGAGCGATACATAATTTCATATAAGAATTTTGTGCGTGCAACGGGCCATTCTTAGACCTCCATGCTTTACAATGTTACCAAAAGAAAACATACTTGGAAAGGAAAACTTGATGTCTTTCATGTTAATCCATATAGGTGTTGAACAACAAATTGACCCACACTGGTTTTGTGTCTATGCACTAGAAGTCAGTGTTTGGTCGAAATTCTTCAAAATATCTTCTTTATGTGTTCTGTTGAAGATAGAAAGCCATACATAAAATGAGAGAAGAGTGAGTACATTTATGATGAGACAATTTTAAAGTTTGGGTTTACTTTAAGTGCAATAATGTTAATATAAGAGATGCGTGATCTTTTTTTCATGCAGCTCAAACGTCAGACTATCAAAGTAAAAGAGAAATGACAAACAGTAGAATAGTTTAAAATCTCATTATCCTAAAACAAAATTCCACATCAGCAATAAAAATGTGGGGATTTTTTTTCCACGAGGCCTTTCATTCCAGCGCTCACCTGAAATACAATGTCATGAGGTTCAATCGTGTTGGAAACTTTGCTTTGTGTTCCCAGGATGAATTTTCCATTTCATACAGAATTTGTGTTATTATTATTATTCATTTATATGCTGTATGAAATGCGAACCACCTGCCGCGAAGCCTTGGGGGTGGAGAAGGCAAATAGCCGCTCTCGGGGGGCAGATTGAGGCCTGTTACCAACTAAACCCAGACCATCCTCACAGTACTGCCATGTTAATCGTTTGGAATCCACAGTAATAAATGCCGCATGTTAGCTAGGGCCCGTTTAAGGGTTCTGTTTGTGTGGCCTGATACAATTCCAATGATACCCTCAATAAACAGAGATAAACCTTCCCGTGAGTCAATGCGTCCGTTTGAGGGCGGCACTCTGCTGCCGTTTCCTGCCTCCCCGCTGCATTTGCATTTAACTTCATAACAAACTGCCATCGGCAGATAATGTACAGTTCCTCATTCATAGCTTTTTATCGAGTTGCGAGTTATGTTTTGTTTAGGAACCTGTTTTTCTAAGATGTTTGGTTAAACATTCCTAGGAAGAAATATAATAGACACGAATAAGACAAATGTATGCAAAGTGCACTATGAGAATAAGGAGGATTAAAATTTAAAGACGGGAGTAATTCTAGGACTGAGGGTGAGCGTGGGTCGAGCAATGTGGCATGTTTGGTTATATTTTGTGACTTCATAGAAGAACACATGTCTGAGCTTCTCCTAAATAAGGTTTAAGAAATTAATGATGATTGACTTCATACAGTAGTTGAAATTGAATTTTTCGCACAGTTTGAGATACGAGACCCTTATAAATGCTGGAAGAGACACAAGAAAAGTGTCTCTTCCATATGGCTGTATACAATTAATAACTTGTGATAAAGATTTGTGATTGATTGCATAAAAGTTTGTGTTTACATCAATTATTATTTGTATTCATAAACACATACGCGTATGTTTATATATGAGGAGCTCTTTTCCAAAACGCTATAATCCATTTGAATAGTTCTCTGAAAAAGGCTGAAAAAAGGCTGCACTGATTACAGTTTTGTAAATGACACCATCTTGTAATACATTTTAAATGATTAAAACGATTGTGATTTGGCATTAAACATTGTTGGAGCAAAGAGTTTCAACTCACAGCAAAATGGTATGATGAATATTTTTTTATTCATTTTGAAAGGGCTCTTCATATATTAAGGAAATATTGTCTTTTCCTAAGTTTTATATTTCATATTTTATATTTTATCTTTATTGTTACAATATCACATAAATATCATGCCTTAAAAAATAAAACTAATGAATATTAAATTATTATTCATGATTGATCACTTTTAATATAAGAGTTTGTGTTTACATTTATGTTTGTTTATTTAGTGTAACAAATATGTGAAATAGGGCACACTGTACTATATTAATATGAAGAAATGTTCTGTATTCATTATTTACAGCTTCTTACCCTTTGCAATGCATGGAATAACATTTAAGCATTGACAAAACCGTCCGTTAAATAAATAGAAAATACTGATTATTTTTCTTCCCGTTCTTAATCTGTTTGATACAGATATTTTTACAGTGTGTATGTGTGCATTTAGAAAATATTAACTTTTATTTACTGATTGAGTTTATTCATTGTTATAATAAAAATTTAGTTAAATACATGCATTTATGTGTGTATTAATTCAAACATTTAAAGGTGCCGTTCTTCGTGATTTCATATTTCAAACTTGAATTAGTGTAAAATGTTGTTGTTAGAGTCTAACCAATGTCTGTAAAATTAAAGTTCAATGCCAAGCGAGATATTTAATTTAACAAAAATAGCCTACAACAAACTGCCGGTTCGGACTGCATCCCTCTACTTCCTGCTTTAGTGACATCACTATCACAGTTAACCTCCGCCTACAGGAACACTCAAAATGGGGCGTGGTCTTTTTAATAACATGTTTACCATAACTCTGAGCCCATACATCTCCACGTCACAATGAGAGGCGTGATCTTTCCGGGCAACTAACTGCTGTCGAATCACAACACAGGAACCGCTGACCCAATCAGAACTCGTTACGTATTTCTAAAGGAGGGACTTCATAAAACAAGGAAGTTATCAGCCGTTTTTTATGATACGGTTATTTTTCCATGCGAAACATTAATACATGTTATATCGCACACTGTGATCACAATCAAAGCTTCAAAATTACACGAAGAACGGAGCCATTAAAAGTTCAAAGACATGTATTTATAAAAGCTTTTATTCTGGATTCGATAAAACACAATCTAAAATTTGAGATATTGATGATGGCTGTTTTTATCATCATTGTGAAACCCCTTATAAAAGTGCTACGATCTGTAACGGTCTCAGGAACAAATCACATTGCCGCCTAGCAGTGAGAACTAAGAATCTTAAGAAATCTCATGATTTTTCGTCCTTATGGAACTGATAAACACCTTAGTGCATAGACAATTCAGACAGATTGTCTGGAAAATATGAAGCAGTTGAAAGCAGAATTAACACGGGTCATAACCACATCTACTGTTCACCGTTCTGGTTTCTTGTTTCACTGTTGTAAGAACAGTTTAGCGTGAGACTTGAATTGGATGTCAGAATCGCTGGAAGCCATTTGTTTAACTCGCACATGTCTCAGGCTATTACACATCATCGCTGTCCATCATCTCAGGAGGCTAAAAAACTGTTCGAAAACACAGATCAAAGCAGCAAACAAGAATGAGTTATATGCCCTTACACGCTACATTTGCCGATTACGAATCGAGGCCATGATATCTGATCGGTGTGTTTCAGCTCATTGAAGGGGAAAACATGGATGTCTACGATAACATCCCACAATTCACCTCGCCTCGCGACACTATATAAAAACAATCCAGTTAGTCTAGACAGTGATCGTAATGCAATGTTACAAGTTTGTTTACGATCCAAATTTGCATCTGATCAAAGATTCAAACGTATACCTACATGTAATCACATTCATGCATAGGGAAATGCAGTCAGTAAGTTAAAGCAATCTCTGGTGTTTTTGCCAACAGTTGGGAAATTCGTAGACCCTTGGCCAGACTTCATAAGGATCGTTGTTGTCAGATTTTCACCACAGTAACTGGATATCTTGCTTTACAAATTCACAAGACAAAAACAAATAACTCAAAAAAAAAAGCCGCTTAAAGGGATAGTCATCATCTACTTACCTTTGAGTTATTCCAAACCTGTATAGATTTATTTGTTCTGATATGTACAGAGCAAAGGATTTAGAAGAATGTAAACCCCAGCAGATCTTGGACATACGTTGTATTTGTTGGTGAACTCTCCCTTAAATGCCAAAAAACCTCAAGTGTTCTCAAGTGATCATTTTAGGTTCATTACTGTGATCTCACACAAATACAAATAAACCATAAATCTGTTTTCTTCAGGGTTTTAGTGTTCAACTTTACTGCGCTCCTGTGCACTTCTCATCTCACCATTTTACTGATCCGATTGAAGACAGTTCTGTTTGCATCACATCAACATCGCTCCTACCTTAACCATGCTCACATTGAACATCACCCCATACAATTCATGTCAGTCCATAGGTTTCAGTGAAGGCTTCCTTTATCTGAATGACACACTGGACCGTCTGTGCCAACTCAGCTCACCTCAAAAGAGAGGGTCAAAACATTGATTTATGCTTGAACCCTTCTTCCCTTTTTACATCTTTATCCACGGTCCACAGAGGCTTATGTCATCAAAAACACGCACCGATGGCTTTCAAGCGACAGGCCGAAATAGTGTTTCAAAAGCTGGCCAGACCAGAGCTACTCTGTTGCATGTTGAGAGACTCCAGTGGAGGGCCGAAAAACAGCAAGCGCATATCTGTGCCGACGAAGGCCCGAGCTTAGCAACAGCTTTGTCCTCTGCAAAATTCTACCAGTAAGAATCTTTTCATGAATTAAACATGTGGAACAAAAGGTGCTAGAGATGTCCAAACATTATTTACTGATTTTGCGTTATATAACCTGAGACAAAAAGCCACTCTAATGAAGTTGAAACCCTGCCAGGAGACTGCAGAAAAACATCTTACGTGGCAACAGAATGAAAAGACCCGATCTGTTTTTCCCTTCATAAATGCAGATCAAACAGTTAAAAATAGTCAACAGTACATCTTGTGAGTAAAATTTAAGCTCCACTCGATTATACCCTCTATCGTAATCTGTTGAGAACGTAATGCGGATCATCAATTGTTACCTTTTGTTTTGAACAGTTCTAGTTTACGGCACAGATCTGGAATATAAAATCCCAACTTTGACCACTATATAGTCGTACAAGCACTCGCTCGGTTCATCTGTGCAAAAATTACAGAAAATCAAATGCATATAAAAGAAGTTTCCATGACGGCATATGGATTGCGTAACCTTAGCCAACACTGGAGGTCAATAATACTTTTACTTATAAACATCCAAACCTTCCCTCTGGTTTTTGAATGTTCTTTCCTTTTAAAAAGTGGCAGCTTTGATGTTTATCATCCAAGGTTATTTTGCTCTTATTGAATTTATGAGGAATCAGCACAGGGTCATGACAGGAAATTAAAAAAACAGGTACCCAGAGGAATTTTTCGGTTGGGAATACTGCGGACCGTCGCACTTCATGGAAGAACATGAGATGGATCATGCACCTGTGGGTTTACCTTCCAACAAGATTGTTTTTATTGCCACTGAACCTTCACTAAGTCTTCAGTATTAGGAAATCAGATATTGCAGTTTATGTCCCTGGGGAGGATTGTTATTAAAATAAACAGTCGGTAAAGTGCGAAAATATTCGACGTTTGAAAAAGAAATAGCAAGGTACAAATCACCTGAAGAAAATATTTTGAAAGGGTGTTTTAAAACACACAAGGTCAAAGGTGGCCATTGTTGAGGAAACACCCATAAAATTGAAAAATAAATAACTTACAAACTTCAACTTTAATGGTACTTCCCTTTATTGTATTAAGTGAGAAGTCATTCATATTAACAAGGAAACAATACATATTTGCTTAAATATTTTAATAGTATACATTATCTATTGGATGATCCTGAAAAACAGGGCCTGGACAAACTCTTAAAAATGAAGGATGTCAAAGAAGAACCATTCAGCCAAAGGTTCTTTAATGAACCATCTCTTTCATACCTTTTATAAACCTTTTGCGCTTCAAACAACCTTTTGTGAGACAGAAACATGCTTTGGATGTTAACAGTTGTTTGAGAAATGCATGTAAATTTAGTTACCAACTTTCTTCTAAATATCCTCTTATGTGTTTTAAAGAGGAAAGAAAGTCATACAGGATTGACTAGAGAGTACATGATGAGTAATGAATGAATAATGAAACAATTTTCACCATTTCTGAACCATCCCGTTGAATTCGATCAATTCATTCAGCCTCATGTTTTTCCAAATCCGTATATATTGCTTATTGCGGAGAAAACAAAAGAAGCGTTTTGAGAAATGTCAGAGTGTTTTTTTATTCGTAAGATGGAAGTCAATGCCTCAAAATATCTTCTTTATGTGTTCTCCAGAAGACAGAACACATACACACTCAAATGCACAAACATCTTATAAAAGGCAGATGGATGAACATGTTGCGTCCTCTAACATCCACATTTGAGCGGTTTGTCCAACACACGGTGAGCTGTCACCATTAAACTGATAAAAGAAGGACCTCTACTGGAAGTTACACAATTTTGTCCGCATCATGACAGCCTTCAAACAAGAACATTGGCTTGTTTCAGATTTCTTACAATGGACACTGTATTGTGTCATAAATGGAAAACAGGTGACAGTGATGTTTTTGAGATCTCACGTCTTGTTTTTTTTCCGCAGAATCTCAACATAACCGCTCTCATATGCGATCAAAAAGTTAGCCGTCAAAACAAGTTTTGAAAACAAAATGGACGAAGTGACATTCCGGTTACAGCTTAGTTCAATTTGAAAGCAGATGATATGATAGAATAATGCCCACGTTGCCGTTTTTTAGCATCGCAATATTAACACGATCTGCATGTTCAACCCTTGAACGGGCCTTATGTGCTATTTCAGGCCCTCTCCGGCCTTTGGCTTTCAAACGGTAATGTTTTACTGCTAAAGATCTCCAAACACCCTAAAAGCCAGATGTCTGCGTCCTTGAGTGACATTCGAAGCAATCTTATAACAGCAGTGTTTTATTTGTCTTTAATCTGAAGAGCTGTTTTCTCTTTGGTTCCATATACAAGCTATTTTGCTTTTGTCAGCATTGTGGAAATTTAGGGGACGTGTGAGAGCCCCAGAGTTTCCTTATATTTCTCAAAGGCAAGCTCTGGAGAATTATGTTTCCTAAATTTTATCCAACATGCGAAACAAAAAGACACAAATGACATATTTGTTGGCATAAATAGAGCAGAGAAAATGTATTTGTATACCCTGAATTAGATCAGCTGGTCTTGAAAAAGATATATATAAGACATACTAGTACTCAAAACTTCTATATAAAATGTTAGTTCACAAAAAAGGACAATTATACCATTATGTACTCACCATCTTGTCATTTGATTTTATTCTATAGAACATAAAAGAAGATATGTTAAAAAATGTTGTTAATGGAACAGCGAATGTACCCCTTGTTTTAGTGCCCATGTAATACAAGTAAATGGGTACCGCCGCTGTTCGGCCACTGGCTTTCTTCAAAGTAAATGTCATTGTGTCCTGCAGTCGAAAGACATACAGGACGGACCAGAGGATATATAATGAGTTTTGATGACACAATTTTCAATTTTGCATAAACTCTCTTCTTAAATTTTTTCAATTTATTAACCCTCATGTCATTTCAAACTTGTATATGATGCGTTTTCCAGAGGAAAACAAAATAAGGTATTTTGAGAAATGTCTTGTTGGTTTTGTCTCCGTATGATGTAACTCATGGGGGGTTATTGTTGTTTACTTACACATTCCTCGAAATATCTTTTTTGTGTTCTGCAGAAAAAGTAATTAAAAAACAGACAAGTCTCATGCAAGCAGTAGAAAAGAGGTCTATTTCAGACAGACACTGTCTAGGCTGTGACTGTGTTTAAATAAAACTCTTCTGATGACCAAAGAGATCTTATTTGCACAAGCAGACAATGTTCTCTTCAAATTACACACTTTTCAACAGGCTCTACAATGAGGAGGTCAGCGTGTCACAGGGATTCAATGGAAACATGGAATTAAGTTTGATCCCACACAACCATGTGTGGGGTTTCTCCGCCGCTCGAAATGACTAGTTAAATCCTCTCTGTCCTCTAAAGATGCAGCCAGTGCATAATTAACATTCCCAGGCTGTTTACAGTTGATTATTTTACTCGGTGGTTTTCCCTGGGAGCCGGTGATTATGTCGCTGCTGGACTACTAATAAAAAATCCCTTTGAAAGTCAAGGCTCATATCAGGGAGATCTGGCCAAGAGAAACCAGCTATTAAGACATCGACAAAAATCAGCACCGGTGTCGCATTCAGATTAGACAAGACTGTCTAAACTGAAGAAGACAGAATTAAACATTTTGTGTTCACCCGAAAATGAAAATCTGTCATCATTTTTCACGCTCTTGTCATTTCAAACCTGTATGACTTATATTCTTTTACAGAACACAAAAGATATTTTGAGAAAAGTGTCAGCATCATATTCACTATATATCATGTTCATAACTCATCAATCTGCACAATGTCCCAAAGCATATAAACCTTTTTAACCTATATAACTTCTGTACACATAACCAATATAACTCTGCTTTTGTATGTATTTGTGTGTATGCCTTCTACTTGTCCTGTCAATTATATAGTTTATCTGTGCATTTGTATAATAAATATGTGATGTAACAATAAAGTTGAATCTTATAACATTTTTCAAAATATCTTGTTTTGTGCTCTACAGAAAAAGATCAAGTCTTTCGACGGACACTAGAAGTCTGTTCTACGCATCTGAACAACCTCACACCTTGTGGCACCACAGAAACACAATTTGGTTTAGGTGTCCATATGCCGAAACATTATCGCGTCCGGATTCAGAAAGCTCGAGTTGGAGAGCTTGTATTCCCATGTCGGCACTCCCCACAGTCCGGCCACATGAAAATACAGGCCTGCTTGCCAGTGTTTACAATTTGATAAGTGCGCACAAGTTAAAAGCTCGTGTGCATATCTGCTGGTCGGTATAAAACAAGCAAACCGCTTTCCTACCACACACAAAACTAAACAGGCACATGGTGGGACATTTTGCCAGGAACATGCAATTACTTGTAGTTTGCAGATCCAGGCACTTCCTCTTTTTACACGTTTTGTGTTCCTCTTTGAGAATCACGTTCGGAGGGATAACCACATGTTGCGCTGGATGCGTCTTAAATGTGGTGACGGGATCACAGTGGACGAACCATTAAAATTCCACTGGGATCACATGGTAGATATTTATGATACAGCGATGCCCAAACTTTCCTTGTTTTGATGTTTTGATACCTATCCATGACATACAGATTATCTTGTTTTTTTTTACGGTAACTACTTTTAGTGTAACTAAGGCAAAAGGTAACTCCAATAGATTGCACGAGATTTAAAGTCTTAAAGAGATGTATTAAAGTTTACTCAAACATTTCTGTCATGAATTACTCACTCTCTGATAGGTTCAACCCTATATAAATGTCTTTGTCTGGGTGAACACAGATATTCGGATAAACGCTGAAAACCAAACAGTTCTTGGACCCCACTGACTGAAATAGTAAAAATCCCAATAGTAGTACCCCAGACTTTTTTGCTATATTACATTCTCCAAAATATCTCATTTTCAACAGAACACAAAAATTATAAAATGTTCTTTTCTACTATGGTTGTAGATGGGTCCAATAACTGTTTGTTAATAAGCATTCTTCCAAATATCTTTCTCTGTGTTCATCAGAACAAAGAAATGTGTAAACCAGGCTTGGACGGTAATACGGTTTACCGCTGGATCTAAAAATGGCGACGGTATCTGTTTTGAATATATCGATGTAAAAAAACAATGCATATAGGAGACATGGATTGATTTATAAATATAATTTACTTAATGCATAAAAATGTGTATGCGTAGTTGTCATCATGTCAGCTTAGAGGAGAAGAGACGCAGAAGACGGCGAGTCGCACACAAAGTGACCTTGTCTCGAAAAAGAAAACAGCTTTATACCGAGATATGATAGTGAGGTATCTGAAATTTGGATAACTCCCAAGCCTATATTCACATTTCAAACAACTGAAATGTGACAAAATGAGAAAAGACTTTTTATTTTGGGGTAACCCATCTCTTTAAGACCTTAAAAGTACTACTAAATACTACTAAATAAGATGTTTCTTGGAGTTTGATCACTTTAAACCTAACATACATTTTATTCACATCCACATCAATAACACTTTGCAGGTGTTGTGACAAGACTTGACCACCAAAGGATGTCCAGATTTCACAACCACTTTAAGCGCATCAACAATACTTCTAAGCTTCAACAAGTTCATAGCGGCAGGTTGTTTTCACAAGCCTGAGATCATATCCCACAATATCAAAGTCATTTATGTGAATTCACAACTGGAGAACAGACGCTGGTTCCTGTGCCATCTGGCAACCCCTGTGCTTTTGATACAACCAGCAAAGTTGAAATACAACAGGACTGATGAAAGCCATTGCTTACAATGAGTTCATCACAAACCATAGCATCCCCTGTACAGCGGATTAAAGAATGGAGAGCGAATAACATCATCTGTGCCTTACAGATGTTCATTCAATAAGGATATTAAATCCCCAAACCATCAACAGTATCCGTGATTTCTCTGTTCCATGTTGTCAGTGTAAGAACGGCAGTGATTCAGACTTCCGATGAAAAAAACAAACTTATGCAGGTGTATGTTTGCGTTTTATGTAAAACACAGAACCGTTTTTTTAAATATCTCCATTTGCGTAACACAGACGAGTTAGATGTTCCAAACCTTTATATATTTCTTTGTTTGCTTGAATACATAGAAAGACATTTGGACGAATAAGTGTAATGAAACCCCATCGTCTTGCATAGCAAAAGTAAATGTAAATTACAAGGCAGTGAGTACCCCAGAACTTTTTGAAATCCTTCGTTTTTCAAAAATGTCTTATTTGGCTTCAACAGGACAAAAATAATTTTTCCCTAATATGGTGTTAATGTGAACAAAGAACTGTTTGGCTATAAGCATTCTTCCAACTATCTTTCAAAAACAAAGATTGCAAACAAAAAGCAAGCAACAGAGCATTCTGGCACTCCCCTGACATTAGTGGCCCACATTTTTCAATATATCTCATTTAAGTCATTTAAAGTTTTGAACAAATATCGTGCACAAATGATTATCAGTTTATTTTGGGGTGATTTATTACTTTGTTTTTAACTGAAGTCATGCCCCTCGCATTTCTATGATTCAAAAATGAAAACTCTGTCATGAATTCCTCAGTAAATATGTATTTGTTTGATTGAACACGAAGAAAGATATTTGGACAAATGCCTTGTAACCAAACAATTCTTAGACCTCTTGGAAAATGACAATGTACTCCATTCTTCAAAATAGGACTGTTTGGTTGCAAGCATTCTTCTAAATATATTTCTCCGTATCCAGCCAAACAAAGAATGCAAACTCAAATGCACCGAAGAGACTTTTCTGTTCACAGATGCAGGTGTGATATCTCGCCTCTCCTATTCTCAGTAAAATATTTTGGATCACATTGGCGTCTCGCGTGCTGTACTTCAGAAACAAATCACTCACAGCATCTTCACCCCACGCATACGCCCGGTGCTTAATACGGGCTGCTTTAATACCTTCATGTTCAGCAGTGGCTGTATTTCTTTTAAACCTAGAGGACACCCAAGTTGTTGAGAGACTCTAAAATGGTCACACTCCGTATCATATGCCAAAACAAGTCGTGGACCACGGGGGATAAAGCTGGATGTCAAATAGCCTGTATTAAAAACAGCTTTGCTTAGAAAATAAATCCAGACTGTGGGTGGAGGCCCAGACTTGCCCAGAGCAAGCGACTGCAGCTCAACATTTCATTCCTAAACGAAAGGCATAAAACCTTCAAAAGCTTGAAAAACACACGTAGCTCTTCATGCTGGAAATGATCAGGTAAACTCCAAAGGACGGATAAGCCGATTATCGAGGCGTTTCTGCCACATTGTATCGGCCTCTGTGATGGAATTTTCATCTAGCGTCCAATAAGTCTGCGTTGTTTTCAATGTGAAGATCAAACAGGAAACTATTTAGTTGTTTATTTCCATATTAGGCCACCGGTTGTTGAATTCCATTTGTGTTGAACTGTTGTTGGATATTCATTTAAGCAAAACCGAATTTCATACTATCCAATTGTTGGTTTAACAAGAGCCCAGCGATTCATTTGGTCTCTACGGCAACGGAGACCAAAAAACAAGGATGTGCTGTCTGAATATTACATAACTTTTAAAGCACTTTCATGCGTTTGAAGTGGCATGAATATTCGAACAATGCATAACTTATTAAAGTCATACATATTTGTTACAATTGTAAATGGGATTTAAGTTCGCCTATTTCTGCTTTGACATTTCCCATGCAAACAATAAAGGTCTGCTTGATTGCAACAAAAAAAGAAGGCTTATTTTGACCAATTATAATTGTTTAACATGATCACACTTAAACTTTTGATATTAATTTTAAAATACAAATTACAATTTTTACCCATTATTCACTTTAATGACAACTTTTTGTAAAAAACGTAGATAGAAATATATATATAAATTTTTTTGATAAATAATTTATAAATAATTAAAAGTCTTGCAGAACCAAATGTACAAAATTAATTGATTTATCTTAATTGATTTCGTCCAACATTGAAAATAAAAATTCATTAAGTACTAATTGCACAGCCCTAATTCTATGTACTTGATAGAAAGATTGCATAAAGTTGATCAAATCTGTCGAAATTACTCAACTGAGTCATGAACGTTGGTTCCAGATGATAAGATTTTAATGTTTTTCTAACGTTATTTCTCTTTAAATTTGTTGACAGGTTAGTTAAAAATATGAAGGATGTGACGCATTGTTCAATTGAGTAATTTCCGACAACACTTTTTAAGTATATATCGAATCTCTTTGTTGTTTAGTTTCAATGTTCCAATATTCTAAGTGCCAAAACCTTAAAAATGTCTGTAGTCATGATGTGCAGTAGTAATAAGTGTGCGACACTAGGGATTAGGGCTGCACAAGTATTCGAAAAACCTAATCACAATTAGTGTTGGGGCAGTTATATTATCGTCACAAGCCTCAATTCCATCTATATATTTGTTCTAATTTTCGCACTAAATACAGTGATTTAGAGATTGTAAAATTGATGTGTCCTTTAGTTTGTTTTTGCTAACAAAACAACTCCCACTATTATTTGTATATTGTTGTTTCTATATTAGAAACTTCTATATTAATCGAAAAAAAAAATTGAAATTACAATACAATTACAACGATTTGTGTCATAATCGCCCAGACCTACTAGGGATTGGCTAAGGAGGCTGAAGCCCCGAATGTTTACCGAGCGATTTCAGAGCAGAACACTTGGCACACTTTTTACTCTTTTCAAAGAACTGCTTGTGTAAATGCAATTATAAATGTGGCGTTTCTATGTATATTACGGCCACTAATGCTTGACATCAAAATATATTGACAGCTCATCTAATATTACTTTTTATTTACACTGAGACTACCAGCTATTAAGGTTTGTGTGCATGGTCGTTTGCGACAAGTACTCGGACTACATTTAAGTTTTAATTAAAAAAGGCATGGTCGTTTCACGTATCACCACAAGCCCGAGGTCATTATTGGTGTACAATCATATAACCAAAAGTACATGTAAAACTGATTTTCATAAAGCTATAAGAAGTCGAAAGCCTCGGAAATCACAACGCCTTGGACGGAGATACCTTCAAATCGTAGTTCTCATGTAATGTAATTCTCAGCACACACATCCCTTAAACCTCCTACTTTGCGGCCTGCCAGAGATATTTTAGTGGTTACAACTCGTACGCAGTTGGCCGTTCCTCTGTATTTACAGGCTCGGTGTTTATGGGGAAGTGCTGAATATGCATATGACACACAACAGGAGCCTTAAACCCGGCATCATCGCATACCTTCCTCTAAATTCATTCTTTGTACCAGGTCTTTCAATGAAGAGGGATTCACGTTACTTCATAACCACAATGAGAAACACCTGGTGAGGTAAAACCTTTTAAAACGCTCTCTTGAGGGTCGTTCGCACTCCATCTGTTCAACATTTAGTTTATCCCGACAACAAGCATCTACATTCAACGCCGACCGAGAGCGTTACCTGTGACGGTAACCTCCGCTCACAACCGTCACGTGAAACCGCGTAAACCTCCCAATCGTGTCCCATGTGGCCTAATGACATCGAGTTAAGTGTTTTCAGAGCAATAAAGCACAAGAAATTTTAATTCTAAAGCATATAAATGTACATGCCAGGTGGTTCTGAGAGCTTGGCTGTATTATTTATCTCTTTACTTTTATGGCACTTGGCATGCTGGGCTGCAAACCCCCGATGGAGTGAAAACAGGGTACACGCTGACTAAATTGTTTTATTGCTTCATTATCATGGAGGTGAATCAGGGAAGAAATTTTAAGAAAAGTAAAGCTATTTAAATGGAAACCAGAACTGTGAACTTTGATAGACACATTCGTAAAGTGACAGGCACACAAGATGTCACATGAAGATGAGTTTCAACCCACACTGTTGTTTCCAAAAATATGAAATATGAGAATTAATCAAAAAGAAAAAAAACTTTACGTATGCTGAAAAACTTGATAACGCTAATGTTGTCTATACGACCGTATGTTACTAAGTACCAAACATGCGTGACCCAAACAAATTCCAATGTTGTCAACACAATCTGTGCGAAACTTATTGTTGTATCGAGCACACAACTTTGTAAAAAAAGAAAGTAGGCCGAGCACTTCGACTGTAGCGTAACTGCATATGCACAAAGCTATGTAGACGATTTCACGACGTCATGCATGTCCTACATATAACGCAACAAAGTATACCGAGGTGGGTGGCATTTTTACCCTCAATTAAAAATGTTCACTGTAAATCTCGTTTGTAAGTCCGTGAAAGGACAAAATGTAAATGAAAATGTAACCCAAGCTCAAATGCAGGACTTTTACTTCTCTTTTACTTGAGAATTTTTACTCTTTACTTTTAAAAGTTAAATGGTACTTGGGTCACCTCATTTTACTTAAACAGTCCACAGACAGACTAGTTAATATGTTTTGTATAGCATTATTTTATTTCTTTTTCATTTCACATCAAAGCATAGT